>CAESWR010001103.1:442779-464472 GCA_903171835.1 Mullus surmuletus | reverse complement strand
ATGTTCTTTAATTTAAATTGAGGAGACAAAGTTGTTAATTCACAAAAAAATCACTGTGGAGTGTCGATCAGACTTATCAAACCAATCCCTTGCCACACCCAATGAGGGAGAGGAACATCTGGTAGAAAACAAGAAATGAACATCACAATGGCACATCAGAAATATGGCAACTTGGAAAAGTGTTTGCCTGATCCTCCAGCAACTGCACAACAAAAAATATGCATGGAAACGTCATGCTGTGGTACCGTAATCCCATGGCCTACCCCAAGAGGGATTTCAGTTACAAGTAGCACTGTGAGATACTTGTATATTTACTTGATTCTGGGGTCAGGAGATGCAGGTCCCTGTAATTCTTTACAGCTTGGCCCATGGACTCTTGCTGTCTGTTGTCAGTCTTGCATTTGTAGTTTCACACCAGCATTGTCCACAAAATGGTACTGAGTTAGTGTGGAGATGAAGGCCAAGTTCTCCACTGCCATCCCCACAAGATCCCCTCCACGACATTGCCAGTGGTTGCAGCCAACTTACCCTCGCTCTCCTAAACAAATTAGTTGTTTGGGTTCAAAAGGTTATGCACGCATGAGGCTTTTATGGAGGCTTTTAACATGCTTTTCAAGGTGTTGGGGGTTTGAGAATATTAAGTCCTAAATCCGTTTTAAGGGATTGTCTTAAAAAATTCCAATACAGAGAGATGAGGGGTAAAAGAATCGATGCTGCTATTCACCTCATTTTCAGCTGTAGGGAGAATATTGCAAGAAAAATCCATCATGGCCTGCAGTATCTTCTGATAAGGGACTGATTGCCAAATCTATTCTGAGTTTTAGTCTCAAATCGTAAGCCTGCCTTATAATGGTCCATTTTTTTGGTCATTTGTTGAAAATCACGCACACTCATTTTAATGTCGAAAACACCAATGTCAGTGGATGCAGACTTTTAATCTGCCATACTGTTTGCATATATGGGTTCCCCCATATATGCAAACAGTATGGCAGATTAAAAGTGTCAGACACATAATTATATCATTAAGTAAGATGTTTTGCTAAAAGAGCACTTCCATCCCTCATTCTGCCTGGATCACAGTAGTACAGTCCAGAAATGTGTCATACTCAGCACCCACTAACAAGGTCTTAACAAGCAGCCCACACATTCCTGTCTAAAATGACAACCTACACCCACCTCTTTCTCTATCTCTCTCTTCAGCATGTTATATTAATCATATGATAATATAATGGATGAAGAACGTTGTATCTTAGATTATCTAATCTTGATTGAAGGCTGGTTATCCTATAGGCACTGCCTTTGGTTGCTTATGATGCATTTGTATATTATTATGAGGGGACATGGAGTGATCATCTGGAACCCTCTAATGTCAAACTAGTCAAAAAGAGAAGCTGCCACTGAAATATGGGGGAGAAAACATGTAGTGACAGATGGTATGGGACAGTAGTCACATTTTGATAAAGAAATCTTTTTACTTTTTAATCTTAAATTGCATTTTCATGAGTTACTGGAATGCAACCTCAATATTTTGTAGGCTGGATTGGGGTTGCAGATTTTGGTGGACCATGGCTTCACCATGTTTAAACATTGGCAATTTACATGTATTAATGTTTGTAATGTAAGTTTACATCTCTTGTGAAAGAGTCTGAATGACTGGCTCAGTTATGCTGCATTCACAGCATTTGAATGTTGTGTTCTGGGGCCTTATGTATCAACGCCGTTTACGCAAGAAAAAGGTGCGTTTGCAAGGATCCCCCATTGCGCGTTCTGCTGTAACGCAATGTGACCCCCCATGTTGCAAGCATGGGGGGACGTAGGGGAAACAGCGCTGCGTTGGATGCGACACAAACAACTGTACCGCAAGTATTTTTTCTCCTGCGCCCATTGAGCCGAATTTCATCGCCACAATGTGAATGGGGAAGAAGAACACGATTACAAGATTCAAGAAGCCATATAATGAATTAATTTTGTTCAACTAAACGTTCAAGAACATTAATCATGCAGTCGATCCGCTCATCGATGCCTGAGAATCCATGAACAATCTCCTCTTGTGACTGAAGGACTACCTGTGTGAGGACCCTCCCGCTGCGTTCGGGTGGGCCGGCGGATGCGCCACCGCGTCCGGGTGGGCTGCCGGCGCCACACACGCTGGCCGACATATCCATTTCTGTTGATCATTAAAAATATGGGTTTATTTAAATGCCTGATTCTGTGTTATTCTTGCGTTTACGGCAAAGCATGTGGAAATGTTGTGAGTAAGAACCCCCCACTTACCCTCCAGGCTCTGGGAGTCAGCGCAGGTGGTGGCGTGTGTGAGCTCCTCTCTCTGACCCCCACCTGTCTGGCTGCTTGACCTCCCACCACTTTTTTTTAATCTCCCCGGGGCTGCGTTGCTCCAAACCCACCACGTTCACTCTCTGGCCAACCTTCTCGCGACAGGCTGCCGAACAAAACCCTTTGTTTCTCCTCCACCTCCCCAACCAGCACCTCCAGCGCACACGCCGTCAACTTCTTCTTCTTCAACATTTTTTAGCGTGAACAGGAGAGACCCTATTTAGATAAAATTGCATATGTATAGGTGGGCGTAACGAGAGCGGCCCTGGCCACATGCTCAATTCCATGCTGAGTGGGATGTATCAAGGAAAGGTGCGCGGATCCACATAGTTATTGATACATGAGGCCCCTGGTCACTAGGAAACGCATCTGGTGGCTGTATTGACTTTGTATATATTCTAGTTGCTTGGGTTGCATTCAATGTGAACGTGAAATTAGATGAATACACATACCATGATATGATATGTCCCTAACTACATTTGCTAAAATGTATACACTTTTCAATTTACATACCTGCAATATTGTAATGCCCTACTGAATGCTGTGGTCCTTAATTTCCCTTCATTTTAGACAGGGCTGGTCCTCAGCTGCTCCCTTTTTCATGTATGTGGTGTAGTAGATTTCTGCTGTCGTGTGACCTGCTGTGTAGGTTTGTAGTTAGTGTGCTGGCCGAGCAAAATGCAGCATGCATCCAGGAGACAGCATATGCAGGTTTATCCTTTCAAGTATTAAACTCTAAACATATTTCACATCACTGTTATCTATTTATTGAGGAATAAGAATGTAGCACAACCTTTCCAAACATGGTAGCAATGATGTTTTCTCTCTGCAGTTACTGAGATGAAATTTAAGTAATTGTTGTCATTATTAATACCTCCATACCTAACAAATGATTGATCCTGCTGTATGGTTGTTGTTGTTGTTATTATTATTGCTACTGTTCTTATTTTAGTAGTAATTGCAGCCACTGAAATACAGGATATGTAAAGAATATACAATATGTAGAGAAATATATACTACAACGTTTTTTAATACACAGTGTATAGTACTTTTATCTAGTCTGCAAAGAAATAATTTCATGTTACAGGGAAACGTGTCCATTATGTACATATGCCAATATGTAATTCTGCCCAAATTTCAGTTTTTGAATATATTTGGATAATTCATCTCGTTGCACAGTCACAACAAATGTGCAACTCATCTTGGTTGTAGTAGTTAACACAGTGTGAAGCAACACAGACACTTTGATTGCTTATAACGCATTTGTATATTATAGTTTCGAAAATGTGTTTTACCTTACCTATACCTTCACCTTAAAGGTCCCAAATTATGCAAAATTCACTTTATAAAGTTTTTCAAATAGTCATATGTGTGCTCATAACCTGTGTATGAGGCACCAGAACGGAAAAAAACCTGTCCCCCTCCCTCACTTGCTTGCTCTTGCTCCACTTTTGGTGAATGTGTGCTGAAACAGGCGAGTCTGAGATTATTCCCTTTGTGACGTCAAGAATGGAAATAACCACTCCCCCCCACTCCCCCCAGTAGTGGATGGTGTCTTTGACTGGCCCCCCAGATAGATGAGGAAAACCCTCTGAATTTACCGAGCGAGTGCGCAAACACATGGCGAAGCTATCAGCAAAGCATCACAAGCACAGAAGTCTGTTTTTACTCCCTTTGTCTGAGCCTCTGAAGACCCAGTGGATCCATTTTATTTTTGCTGGAAATGTATCAACAAAACTTCCCAAAGTTTTGCTTGTGTGCGGCCAGCATTTCACAGAGGACTGCTTGAACTGCTGAAGCTGGGATGAAGCGTGCTGAAGCATGGATCGGCACCAACTGTCCGTGACACAACTTCAAAGTTGAGGAGCTGGAAATAATTTGATGTTGTGTCGCTTTACTGTGTATGCGCGCCCAATGGTCGTGTCCACAGCGGCTCGGCAGGCAGCGAGCCCGATGGTCGTCTCCACGGCTGCTCGATGCCACACAGCTTTATTGTGCTAGCCTACTGCTTGGCCTAACAGCCTGTAAACATGTCCCTGTAGCTGCTAACCCAGCTCTGTCACTGCTGCTAACGATTGTGTCCTTGAATCATATGCAAGAGTCATTAGTATCTGGAGACATTCAACATCAGATCTGTGAGCACAAGCCTCATTTGATGCTAGCATTAGACACTTATTTGTCATTTGTATGGCTGTGACGACTGTTGACGGTGCTGTCATTAGCTAACATTAGCCTCTGTTGTTTTGATGAACGAGCGGTCTGCAGTCGTTACAGATGATGGACAGATCTCCCCCGTGCTTCTCAAACATTCTCTGAAATATATGCAGTAATTCTGATTGGTGTCCTTGTGTTAACGTTGCTTTTTTGAGCAGCAGGCTGGTTAGTTGATCATAGCTGATAGTAGCCGCAGCAGCTCGGGCTTATGAGAGCTGCTGGTGTACCTTGTGTGTTTGTTGGTTGGTTGGTTTGTTTATTGAGAGGTGTTGTACATGGCTGTAAAGTTGAGCTGATAAAGGCTGCAGCAGAGCTTGAGGTGTGTGTTTGGGCTTGATGACTATTACTATAGCCATCGCAATAAGCGAGAGCCTCATCCTCTCACCAATCTATCTATGCTCTCCCTGAGAGGAGAGTGGACGTGTGGGCGTGGCCAGACAGTGGCCAGACAGCGCTCATGAGGATTTAAAGGTACAGACACAGAAACAGACCGTTCTCAGTAGAGCTCACGAGAGAGACATTTAGACTGGCTTAAATTCAGGACCAAGGTTAAATTTGGGGTAATACACTTTGAATATGGTGTTGATGGACCTCTGACACCTATAGGAAATTGTTGGAAAAAAATTATAATATGGTACTATCAACAATAATAATAATAATAATAATAATAATATAAACAGTCAGACAAGCATCGTCTAGTTTCCTCATTATACATTAATTGAATTTCATCAATTCTCTGTGTGTTGCATTTCCCTGGCCCTATTGTTAAACTAATCTTGTACTGTTTCTGAAATGCTTATAAAATTGTTTTTTAATCTTTTCAATAAGCATTACAACAGCCTGTCCATCATAGTGTTAAAAGAGTAAACAGTAGTTGATTGTTGCTGTAATACTATGTTGAAAAACTCACATAAATAGCAAATGGGTTAGAAATGTCCTATTCCTTCCGGCTGTACTGGTGATTGCACTCCCTGCTATTTTCAATTTTCCATTAAAAGACTACTATTATGTCTGTAGCCTGTAGGGTGCACTCTGCAAATGTAATAATAAATGAAAGACATTTTATTGCAGTTACAAATTTTTATTGTAACTTCCACTCACTGCCGGGGCTGGCATCTTACCAACACACAAGGCAAATAGAACAGCATAAGCCTACATGTAACATCAAAATAGGCACAGGAGAGAGAAGTGCTGATCTTAAACCTTTTAAGCAAAATGGAATGACACTTTTGAGGGGTCGTGACTACTTCAAGGTAGAAGGATGAGGTGAGAAAAAAAGGACTGAAAAATTGTCAGCAGTCATTCTCCAGGTCAGTGATGCATGTGGAATGATTTCACACAAATTCCTGGATGCAATAAGTTCATATTAAGCTTCCACCCACTTCTGGGTTACATGCAAAACAGAGCCACAGAACAAGTTGTACACATCCAGACAACAGTTTTCCAGGGTCACTTTCGAGCCTGGAGTTTACCGCTCACTGGCAACCTGACAACGTAAAGAAACACATTCAAGTGCTTTGACAATAAAGACATTTTTTCATTGATTGCTCATGAACTATTGCAAATATGTGCTGTGATTTGTTTTGTTCTTGACCACTTTACAGTGGTTACTGATTTGGCAAATGTTCATTCCAGAGCTGTGCCTACAGGCGTTCATAAGCTGCTCAGACCAGCAGCATCTCTTGCCTGTTTCAGGAAGCCACCAGACAGCCTTTTTTTCTTTCATCGTACCTTTAAATACTTATCTTAAACAGTAATACATGCTCCAAATTCAGATTTTCTCATGATAGTTCTTTTTAAAACTTTATATGCGTATATTCTTCTAAGTTTTATTAATAAAACTTTATATATTTTCTTCTTTCCTTTTCTAATTGTGTACCAATGATGGTTTAAGAGGGATAAAAGAGACGTTTCTAAGTTTATTTTTCTTCATAGTGAATTAAAAACCAATAACTAAATAATCAAACAGAGCAAAAGGTGTAGGAAAAGTCCTGATGGTATAATTCTGAGTCTTATGCACACATAAATGTAACTGGTGAAGCTCAATGTTTTTGTTCTTTTTTTATGGAAGAATATTCATTGACAACATTTAACATCTTTACTTACATATAATTCCTCCAGAAATTAAGTGTCACCGCACATCAACAAACAGAACAGCACTTTTTCCCCCCCGAAATAGAAACAGATCCCACTGGGCCTTGACCTCATGCACCTATTCACCACCAAATTAAATAAAGAAACAAAAGAGGAAGAAAAACAAAAGTTGAATGGCAGTTTGACTGGTTGTACATTGTGCAAATACAGACTCACCTCATTAAAACAAGTAACAAGACTATGTATAAAACAGTAACTACTGTATAAACCCAGGAACACAGACTTAAAATGTCTGTATACGCCTGCTCTTTTTCTCATAGAACATTATAGAAAAGAAAACATCCATTTTTGCGGTCATTCAACATGCAACTGATCCAGTTGAGTGGAGCTCCGTTTCTTTCTTTTGCCCAGAGCCCTGAATGTCTGAATTCTCCTTTTATCATGATGTACGTGCACACGGGCACCACTGTCCAGTATTTGAGCCGAGGCATCAGGTTGATCAGTGCACCTGTTTGCATTGTTGCTCTGGGTTATGGAGAAGGAGGTGTCTTCAAAGAATTGCAGGATCCTCCCTGGCTACTGCCTGTGGTCCCCTGGTACTGCAAACACATGCCAAGCAGAAACACTGAGAGTTGTTTCAGATACTCCTGTAACAATCACTTTATGTGTATATGCTCATGATTGCTTTGTTTACCAGCTGCAAGCAAAAGAATAACCGCTATAATAAAGTAGATTTCTTGCTAGACAAACATGTCAGCAAACCTAAATTTGAAACCTTTTGACATTCCCACTAGTCAGGTTATAGTCTTCTTTTGGGCTCCAATAAAAACGTCAAAGTGCTAAACTCAAATACCCACAAACTGTGACTAGATACCTATTTTCTCCAACTCCCCATTTCACAGACACAGACCTTTGACGTGCACACAATTACACACAATGAAGCCATTATTTCAGGCTGGGTGCACAAATACTGTCCTTCAGATTGTCAAGCATGACTTCCTCTGTCAGGGTCTAATCTCTTTCCCCTTTATTTTCTACGAACAATTCTAAAGTTTGTAAAGAACACACATTTGGGTTGTTTGCACCCTGAACCTCTTTTCTTCCAAATCACTTATTAAACACATGAAGTCCTCTCACAGAGCTTTCCTTTGAACTTGCGTACCCCCTGAAGCCAAATCACATCAGCGTGTTGTTTTTCCTGCCCACTCACTAGTTTCCCACTGTACTACTCATTTTTAAAATAAGAAAGGCGATAAAGATTCAGAATGACTGAACTGGCACACCATCAAAGACAAGTGACCTATCCTGTTTGGTGACTTGTCAGTCCACTAAATTGCAGCGATAAATGTGAGAAAAGGGGCTTGTCTTTTTGTTTAACAATTAAACAGTACCACAGTTACTGCGTAGGATCGGAAGTAACCACTTTGTTTGCACTGATGATTGAACCAGATGGATTAGCACAGATTATTTTTCCAGGGTATCTGACACTTAAATGTATGGCCTGCAAAATGGCCTCTATCACATGGCAACATTTCCCTTTACTACACTGAAGTGTAGGAGTGTTCAGGCTGCATTATTGCTTTCCAAAAATCTCTTCAGAATCTTAATGTAACATCACTAGAGTTTATCAATGCATACTGATTAACTCACTCTGTTTTAATAACTGGGCAGTGAGAAGAATTACCACTCAAGAATTCACACTTTTTTACATTCCAGCAGTGCTCATCTTTTCAGTAGGAAATATTTAATATTGCTCTCAAAGCCCAAATACTTTACTGTACATAGCTGTCCATAATGGGTGTATTTCTATTATTACCTTCACTTTGCGACATACTGTTCAATAGATCTTGGCAGAATATAATGAGAGATCTGAGAGAAAACTACAATGTGCCACAAAACCTTCCTACGCACTGGCTACATCTAACAAACAAAGGGGAGGGGTTGAAAAGAGATTGTGTACTGTTAAAAGATGTTTCACATCTCATGTGAAAGGCTTTCAATTTGTTACTTCAGGATGCTCGCAAGAGTTGTTGATCTCTGGCTGCCATTTGAGTCACTGAGATCACAAGTGTTTTGTTGCCCCTCTCAGCCACCTCGAGCTTCATGGGGGTCACCTGGAACACAGTGTGAATCAATACTGTGTTGTCTGCAAAGGGATGTTAGCCCTTTAGACTAAATGGTGATAAGTGGTGTCATAGTCCACCTCCTCCACCAATTAGACAGCTAGTTTCTGTGGACTGCCAGGATGCGCATTATTATACTCAAATGAGTGCCTTTGTCCTCTGGATGTAGGCGACAACAGGCATTGAGCCACTTGTGATCACAGGGACTCACATGACAGTCGGGTTAATACTTCTATGAGCGGAAAGGCCATTAAAATGTATATCAGCCTCACCAGAGAGGAAGAACTAGATACTCCATTGTCCAAGTTATAGTATCCCTATGTAATGAGAGAGGGCAACTGTATCAGTCTGAAATTCTTCAAGATGTTTTCTCGCTCATCTGAGAATTGATTAGTGCTGCATTTTAGGAATTTAATTCAATTTTGGATGGGAGGTGAAGGAAAATTCCTGACTAGGTGGGCACTCACTATGTCTCTATATGTAATGTACTTAGTGTGTGTGAGTGCGCCTTTAGCCTCCTTATACCTATGCTGAGTTACTGTTATTGGTTACAGTAATAGTTGTTTTTTCATTGTAATCATGTGACATCAGAATGTGGGGGGAAAAACTGGTAATCGCTTAAAAAAGTCTTTACCTCAACTAGAGGATGCCAGTGGGCGACAGGTTTTCGAGGATATGTTAGCATTTCACTCCAGTGATCTCGACCAAGGTTGTCTCCATCATTGCCAACCCGACACACACCAATGACCTCATTATGGCCGACACTGTAGCGAAAGGAGGGAGAGGAAAACAATATTAGGTTACGACCGATCAGGGTTCTGAGAGTAGATTTCTCCCCAACCAACCACAAACCACTGTTTAACGATCAGTGTTTACATGTTTCATTTTACCGCTCCATCCTCTGGCTCGACCAACTACTGTATATCATTTGTATTACTTCAACCATGCAATCTGAATAAGATATGCCTAAAATGCGAAGAAAATGCAAAGAAAAATGTAAAAATAGTAGAATGAAAATGGATTTCTCCCCAGAAAAATTACAAGCGAATTCTGTAAAAAAAAAAGTTGATGCTAACCGATCATAGTCCATCACTGCAATCAAAAGGCTGATCTGCTCAATGTTTTCTGGAGGGACATCGAACACAATGGCTTCGTTATACACTGGATTCAAAGTGTTCCTCTTTGTCGACGTCTTCCTCTTCTTCAGTCTGCGACCCTCGCACATCAATGAAACTTTCACATAAGGATCTGTGAAGATCCAACAAAAACATGAGAGCAGGTCATTAATATACAATCCATTTACAGTTTTTAGTTGTCGACAGAGATTGAGATTAATTACCAGATGCACCGGTGATATCCATCGCCTTGAGATTGCGAGCCTTTATCATTGTGATGGTCAGTCGACCCGCGGTGGGTAAGTAACAGAGTGAAAACATCAGATCCCCGAGGTCCACATTATCCTAAGAAACAAATCACAAATACATTTAATGAATCAGACAAATTTCCTTTATATCTTCTAAACCTTTTTTGTGAGTATAAGGTAGGCTACATTACTCAGAACAATACATGAAACTACTCGCAAAAGTTATGATTTGATGATGTTCAGGAATATTCGTATCCCATGGCTCATGTCTCATTTCATCAGCGATAGAGACTTCTATTTAGTCACAGCATTATGGAAACTCACTTATCACATAATCTTTAAATAACTTTGTTAACGAAGTGAGAACCTGGAAAGCACACAAATGTGTCAGCAGTCAACAACTTCTGTTCTCTTGGCTCACACACACAAACGCACACACACACACACTCTGTCAGAGGGATAGATGTGCATCCACATCTGCATATGTGTGATTTTATAGTGAACCTGGTGAGCACTTTGAGGAGTATTATTGGCTCCACTTGGGTTGGTCTTCCATTGTGAGCCAGTAATAATGATCATACACGATACAACGAAACACACATTTATGGAACACAGTAATAATGTGAGATCTACTCACCATGTGAGGAAATAATATTGTAATCCCACTAATTTGCAATTTATCAACACAATCAGCGATGTTTTTTTGCCAGCATTCCTTCTGGCTTTTACGTTTATTCTTTAATGTTCTGATGGCCCTCATATTTCTGTGAGTTAGTCCATGGTAACGGAGCAGCCCTGAACTTTCTTCACATCTGCAATTGGTCAAATGCAACAAAACACCGCCCCTTTTATGTTTGCGTGCACAGATTGAGAGTGCAGTTAGCGAGTTGATAACCAGCTTCATGGTACCGCTTATCAGGATTGCAATATCTGAAAAGGGTAGCAGAGTTATCCTGGGTGCGTTAATCCAGTTTCGTAGTACAGGCCCCTGACTAACTGTTAGTGAAGCATCAACAAATCCTCTGAAACATTTAAATGTCTTCTAAATGTCTTTGGCATTTAAAAGGAGCTCTCTGTATGGCTGACTCAGAGTGATTGGGAGACATTCCAGCCTGTTGACTGACAGGGAAACTTTGCATGGGTGATTGGTTGGTTCAAAGGAAAAAATGAGATGGCTGAGAAGGGCTTTCTACCCCTGAGCCATTTCAGTGAGAAACTGTTAACGTTGTTTCCCTATGCAGCAAAGCTGGCATCATGGGCAGACATTTCTCAATGTGCTTTCTTGATTAATACTTCACATCTGATTTTGGAAATTTCTAACATTTAGTTTTTAACAGCACAGATTCAGATTTTCAGGACAATTGTAAGTTCACTGCAGCTGTACTTCCTGCGTTTGACAAATAGGTTCCTTGAAACTTGAATCGACCTTGACTGAGCCTTGGTAAGACTAAAAGAGAACATCCAGGTAAAGTGAACATTTTCAAAACCATAAATGTTGTCTTCTTTGCATATTCCCCCACCTCAGTGTTTATGTCCAATGGTAATAGCTTGTTTCTGTGAGGACATGCAGGCTTTTTGTCATACCACAAAACAAGCACAAGTCAGCCATTACCTAGAAAATATAACACTTTTTTTCAAAATCAATAGTCCCCTCAAGTTGTATCAAGTTCATTGTGATATGTGACTGGCTACACAATGCCAAGCAAAGTAGGCACACTGTTGTTACTCCTTTTTTCCCTTTGTGAGACCAATTAGAGGATTTGAGTCTAGGCAGTGTTGTCTTCATTAGATGCCCCAAGCTGTGATAAACATTGGTTTGGTTTCTGATGCAGAACCACCGGAACAGCAACATAAACATGTTTATTAAAATACTGATAACTAAACAAATCTTTGTCTTTGTTAATTTTTCCTGATTTTACATATAGTCTACCAGAAGTACCTACATT
The DNA here is from genome assembly GCA_903171835.1 of Mullus surmuletus. Classification (NCBI taxonomy): domain Eukaryota; kingdom Metazoa; phylum Chordata; class Actinopteri; order Syngnathiformes; family Mullidae; genus Mullus; species Mullus surmuletus. The sequence goes on along the minus strand of CAESWR010001103.1, from coordinate 452,398 downwards.
GTGTGTACCTGCTAAGCTATATGTAAAACCAGGTAAAATTAACAAAGATAGCCTGGTTTTACATATAGCCTACCAGAGCTTAAGTGTTGTGCTAAACAATGGTCCATGAGTCATTGTCTGGTGTCATCAATAGTCTCAGGGAAACATGCGTTCAATTGTTGGTTTTCAGCACCTAAGCTCAAACAAGAGAGACAGAATTAAATAATTCTATAAACAAAAAATCACAACGCAAAATATATATTTGCGTTTGAAACAAGGTTGACATTCACTTTCATCACACCAACTGCATAACGCATAACTTTCTGGCAACGTTGCAGCTTGAAAAGTGCTTGGTTTCTGCCTGCATAGTTGGCTCTCCGTAACCAACTGCCTGATAGGCTGCTCGAAATTGACATAAGAATATGCCATGTCGTCTCTTTGAAACAATATGAAGAAAAGAATGTCTCCTCTAAAACTGAGACCTTACGTAAGTTACATTTTATAAGGAATACAATAACTGTGTAGTTATACAGCACCCTTTCCAAATCACTCATTGAAGAATATTACACACATCGTTCTTTCATAGGCTGTTCTCATGTGATTTGCAAATGAACAGAACAAAGAACTCCATGGCTTGTTATTTTCATGACTCCTCAGGTTTCCATGGTGTAAATTTGATTTTGGATTTGAATAATTCAAAAGGTAAGGTAGTGCACATCCCTTTCCTCCAAAATATTCATTTAAACAGAACATAATAGCATTGCATTGGTGGCATTCTGATTGTGGTTGATGTTTTAAGTATATAGCCATTGTGTTCATTTGGGTGGAAATTGCATTATGCTGTTGGTTTCATTTAGAAGACATAGACAAAGTGTTTGTATTTAATGATTTATATAAGCTAAATCTTGTTCACAAACCTGGTATAGGGTTTGTGTATATTGTATGTAATTATACGGCTTTTAGACTAAACTCCCAACATCAAAACATGCTAAAAACAGATGCCTTTCAGGTGTGTTTCGGTTACTCTAAAGCACCATCTGCTGTGAATCACAAACACTGTTACATAATTTTGAGAAGGAAAGCAGAAAAATTACTTCAGAATTAGAGCATGTCTTTTGTACTTGGATTAACAAGTGATTTTTACAGCAAACTAAAAGTCTGCTTGTGCACAAAGCTAATTAAACTGAAAGTGCCGACAAATCACTTTATGCAAGATGACCAATACTGCAGCTGCTTCACACAAAACTGGATATCCCCAGTAGCAAACAATGCTTTCATAATTAGATACACAACATATGTACGTCATTTCTGCACCGTACACAAGAGGGTTATTACTGAGCTCTCAAAAATATCTCTGAGAATAGATCCAATTGGGCAACAGACACAAGTGGGCAGTTGTCAACAAACCCCTAGCTTATTCAAACATATTGGCAAGACAAGACAAAGGCTTACGCTAAAATAAGATTCAATCTGTCTGCCTCAGACTCGAGTTCACGAAATGATCTCTCAAGTACGCTCTGGTGGAACTATTTTTAGCAACATCAAGATCTCAACAATTATCTGGCTCATAGAAGCAGGGCCACAAACACAAACATGGAATCCATCTTTAATATGAGCATGCATGCCTCATTGATGTTGACTTGTGAACGCATAAATTGTTGGCTGCAATCAATGGCGGGGTTTCTTATTAATGCCATTTATGCATTCCGTCAGCAAGAGGATCAATTCCCGCAGTTAGCTAAGCTTATAATATCAAGATGTTCATTGATCAATGAATCAATGGAAGGTTACATGCGTAAATATTATCATGACACAATTGATTGTAAGATATCTTTCAGCCGTAAAAAACTACGGACTTATGAAGACAGTGACAAAGTTAGAGGGTTGATAATATGACATTGCTGTGGGTGACCTCAATCATGGTAACATGTAACTTGGTCTGTAAGTCATCTATTACAGACACATAGACACGCACAGACGCATTGTATTGTTAGACATTAACATGTGGGATCCTGTTGGACTTTAACAGTCCATGTCATTTACATATGCTTGGAAAACTGATGAAGAAAATTGAAGTGCAAGGAAAATATATTTTCAATTAGCTATTTCAATGGTGTCCAAAAATGCCCTGGAATGCTTAATTTACAGGCTACACCTGGGTGCTGTTACAGTATATTCTTTGAATGTGTCCACGCCAAAACCCAATGGCCACTAATGCTTGTTCATCAACACCATGAAACCTTGGAGCTACACGGTCTTCCTTAAACATTGAGGAGAAATTTGAACAAATATATCTGATATATAGTTCATGTATAAATCAGCTAGAAGCTGTGTGCATTTAAAAAAAAATACTAGTAAAATCCTGTTGCTATTGATCAGATTCCTACCAAAAGGGGAGACGCAAAGCCTTTTGGGAAGAGAGGAATCCCCTTTTTACATTGATTTATTCACCTAACCAACCAGCTAATCTCTAATATATTCAGAGCTCAGACCCAGTGAGGGTGCGAACAACTTGTTGACTCACCGAAGAGACGTATTGGATTTCCCGACAGAGTTTTGTCTCCCTGGGGAAATCTGCCAGATCCAAGAAGTTGTCCACAACCACTTGGCCAATAATGTCATGGCGTGAAAAGCGATCGAAGTCGTAAACACTGAAATGCAGCTTGCGTGTCGGAAGCTCTGAGTAGGCCACAGGAAACAGGAAGACCTCGTCAAACACCGGGTTCAACGTCTTGCGGTGCACCTTGGTCTGGTGCTTGGTCATGCGATCAGGCAGCAGGTAGATCTTAACGTACGGATCCGAGGTTCCGGAGAAGTCCTTGGCTGGGAGGTCCTCTGCTTTGTGAATCTTAACAATCAACTGTTCCAGGTCACAGTCAAACCTGAGGATGAAGTTGAGGCGTCCACAGCCTCCACCTCGGCGCCCGCCTTCATCCCCCTCCAGAGAGCGCTGTTTGTAGAGCTCAGGTTTCAGGCGACCCAAGCCGAGTCCCATTCCGGTGAGGGAATCTTGCCTTTGGAACTGGGCCACATTAAAATCTGGGTTGGAGAGGTTCATATGTCTGCGAATGGACCCTTGTCTGAGGACACATGAAATCATCATGAAAAAAACATCAACAGGGTTACTTTACAAAGTGGATGGGTGAAGAGGAACGACAAACAGTCCACACAATGTACAAATCTACCAGTAGCATCTGCACCAGTACCACACGCTCTGCCATTAAGAGTGGTGAAATAGGGAGAAAAGCAATGCAAAACAAACTGACCCAATTTCAGCAATGGAGCACCCAGAGGGTGGGGGTTCGGTGGTCTGCCTTTGAATGCGTGGGTTAGTGTGAACCCCATTTTCCCGGCTTTTATTCTGGGCATCCAGAGGAATGTCTGGAGATGTGTGGCTGATCTTCATAGCTGCCTCTGGTGTGGCCATGACCACAGGTGGTGGCGACACCGGCGTCATGGGAGCCTCCACTGACACCACCGACGCCACCGGAGTGGGCTCCCGGGCAATGGGACAGTGGGATGAATCACGGCGGTCGTGTGTGGGAGGGTCCACGGCCGTGTAGACTGGCTGCCTGGGTGCCGGCTGCGGGGGCAGGGGGCTCATGGTGGGATTGAGGTGCCCATGCGGCTCCTTCGTGGTGGGAGAGAGGCCACGCTCCCTCCATGGTATCCAGCAGAGCTTCCAGGAGACAAATAAGGAGACTCCAAACAGGGCCAGGCCACACGCCGTCACCACCAGTGACAGGAGACTCACCGACACATCTACAATTTGAGAAATAATAACGAGGCAGTTTATTGCACAGCTACAAGCACACCTCTACGGCGCATTTAGTCACTCATTATGTGGTGGATAATGAAAGATATTTCACACATTGTGGGGGAATGTTTTACAAAAAATCATGTTACTGTGCATTTAAACAGCATTTACAGTAGAGTGTGTGTTCCAGACGATTTCCCCTTCTTTGTTTCCCATATTGTTTAAAGAATCCTCAACAAGATTAATTAGGATTAACTGAATTTATTTAATTATCCTCTGGAGCCTCATATCTTCCCAAGCCTGGTGTACCGCAGATGAATTCTTGAGTCCTTTGCTGAATAATCAAGCGGTAATAGAGCTAAAAACGATATCCTCTGAAATGCAAATAGCGTGTAGTGTACATACACAGCCAGCATCAACATAGATTTCATGACAAGAACAGGCTTTTGACGAAGCTCCAGTCGAAAATCTATCACTCTGAAAACTTGTGTAGATGCAGTTTAACCAAAGATGCTCCTATAAAATGTCTGATCTCTTTAAAAGTTTTACAAGCTAATTAAAGCATTACACCGTCACAGGGAGCTGGCCCTGTGGGGTTGTTACATCTCTGTAAATGTACATTTAGAGCATCTAGATTTAATCTGTATAAAGAAAATCTCTTCTACTATGATTTAGAACTATATAAATAAAATATGACATGGTATTTGTTAACACCAGCACCAGACATGCTAGTCATAAAGAATATCAATGACACTGGCAGCTTCATAATACTACCTTACACACTGGAAACATATAAAAAAAAACAAGAAACATTTAATAGCCTCATTCATATTGGTTGATGGAATTCTTGATTTCACAAAACAAAAGCAAAAAGTCATGCCTTAAGTTTAGGTCTGAAAGTTTCTGTAAAACTTCCAGCCTTCCCGCTGAAAGTTCAGGGTATAATTCAGGAACAAACTGCTCTCATTAGTTAAAACACTTTCATCAGTGTATGTTTGCACTGTCACATTAAGGTATAATGCCTAATGCTTTTTAGACTATCCCAGACTGCAGCTCACAGCGAAACCCAACTGCTATCTTTGTTTAAACCTGCTCTGTGCAAGAATGATATGGTGTTGGCCAGCTGCACAGTCACCGTATCTTAATTAAATTTATTCGTACAGAGCTTCTTTCACATATATCCACCAGAGGACAAAACAGAAGAGCCTTTGAAAAGATCAGATATTATAGTACAATACCAACCAACATCATATTTGAATGACACATAAATCTTGGAATCTTGAATAGTTTTAATCCCGGCACAGACATTTTGGGAATGTCGGGTCCTCTGCTCTCACTGATGCATGTGACACAGTGACGGCAGACTCGTTTTACTAAGTTGTGTTGAGTTTCTCTCCGGGGTAATCTGGCACTCACATCTGTTCATTCCTCCATAAAAAGAAATGTGTTGTTACTCGCTCTGCAGTCTGGGATTCTGTGATGGAGGTGCGATGCGTGGCCATGGATGTGGGTGTGCGGTGCACCCCATGCAAAGATGCCACCTTGTGTCCCTTTTCTCCGTCTGCTGCTGCCTGCTCCCTTCTCTTGCCCTTCCACTCGTTCTGCAGCCAATTAGTCCATCACGAAGCTGGACGAAGTGGTGGAGGTCAGTGGCTGTGTCTCTCTCTCATGCAGCAGCGTACCTTGTGCTTCCCTACACCATAAATGAGCTGGCGATCTCCACTCTCTTCTCCTATCATAATTATTTTCATTTTTGAATTGGACATCTGCAGTTCTGTTTTCTCTTGGTTTATTCCATTTCGCAGGGTTTAGCTTTTCCCTTGTGGTTGAGGTGTAGGAGGGTGAGCTGGCATGGTTAGCCCAGTCTCCTCCCATCTTTAATTAATTTTGGCTCGGGTCTCCTTCCCATTTTGGTATATTTATTTGATGGTTTAAATGCATATTTGGAAAGAAATCCTGTGAAAGTGTGTTTTGCAGAGCTGTGAGCTGTGGACTTTGTCCTAAAACAAAGTCGTGCTGAGATAAAATCACAGACCAGGCAGCACTGTATGTCAGTTTCATATCAGAAAATACACTGAACTCGAGATGGATGACATGTTTTGTTGCAAATGGTAATCAGGTTGAATTTTTCACGGCTCTGAATATGACACACAGAGTATTCATGTCAGCTCTCATTAGGATTCTACATCAGGTGATGCAAGAGACGTCAATGGGGTTTTTGTCAGAGCCTTTAGAACATCAAACTGAGCGATCAGTACCTTCATTGGCAAACTCATATCTGTTCCCTGCAACAATCACAGTGAACACCACATAACAGGTCTTTACACTCTACTACACACGTCACCCATTTAAGAGTGAACATCACCTGCCCATGAAAACACGAGATGCATATTGTGAGTTATTTGCATCCCACACCGCCAATGTACATATTGTAATGCTAATTAAAAGCTTAACCTACTGCTTTTGTTTTACTGTAATGACCAGCTGCATGTGCAGGAATGAACCGTTGCCCAGCAACAATAGCTGTGAAGAAGTTTTGAAGATAGACAGCGTGAGGTGCATCCTATCTTTAATTTGTAGGGAAAAAAACAGCAACTAATTATGTATGCATTGCCAATTAATTTGCCCATCGTTTTTATTGTAATATATATAATTAACTCCACTAAATACTGTGAGACGTTGTTTTGTGCACTGCAGGCCATCATTCTGTGCGTATATAATGTGTAGTCGGTGTGCTGGTTAGCTTCTCCACCACTCCTATAGCTGCTGGGGTGTTTATGGTCTTTTGTTTCAAGCAATATTTGAGGCTTTTCTTTTTCTTTTCTTTTTGGAGCGGCTCAAGCACTCACACTGCATTTTTTCATCGCTTCAGTCTGCTGTATCATCCTGACCATGCCTATTATTGGCTCACTGTGCCCTGCTCTGTGCGAGGGCAGCAGCACGCACTTATGCTCAATTTATGTGCTGACTTCGCAGTACTCTACTGGTGGCTTGATTGAAATGTTCATGTTGTTGCAGGTCTCCAAAAAGTAACTCAAAAGAAAAGTAATTGTACATAATTAGCGCATTTTTCAATATGATCTGAGGAAAAGTCATTCAATTTCACACACAACAATAATTGCCTTGTTCATCAAACTGTGTCAAATGAGTTGCTTAAAATTTGACTTATCAAAAGAAATTAGTGCTGCAACAGGAAATAACGAAAGTAATAATCACTTTGAGCATCATATCGTTTAAAAATGTCAATAATTGTTACGAAAGATGATTTTTTAAATGATGAACCTGCTTTGTATCTTTTAATGTTTTTTCTTTTATAATAAGCTGCAATCAGTGGCTTACCCGGGGCCATGCGTTCTGTTTGGACTGAACGCGCATCCTCTGCATAACAAAAGGAATCACTTTAGTATTTTATCACCGCAGTATAATATTCTTTCCGGGAGCATGACAAGCATGATGACAAACCTTAGTTTTCCACAGATATACTTTACACAGTAATATGCAGTATAACTGTTCTCGTTGATAAACAGCAGACTGTTGCCATCTCATGTAAAAGCAGACGAGTTTATTGTTACCGGCACTTTGCTGAACTGTTGCTGCACCTGACAGATTGATTCTCATTGCATTTCAGTCGAACAAAATTATGCCCTCACAGATTTTTATTTGAGAGAGTTGAGCGTTTTGCTCCAATTATCCCCACATGTTAAATGAGCAGTTCTTTTTGGAACCTTTTAGGAACACGCATCTGATTACTGTGACAGTTATAGATTATTCAACGCGAGACACAAAAACAGAAGCTCTTAGAGACTCACAAAAATCCCAAAGTATATTCCGAGACTGCCATTTTTAACTCCGTGAAAGCTTGTATATTAGGTCAATAAGTCATAACATATTCAAATCTGAAAATGCTTTGACGAAGATAGCTGTGTTAACAAGAAGGGTAAAAAGAGTCTTGAATCTGTGTGTGTATGTGTGTGTGTGTGTGGAGGGTGGGTGTGCTGTCACAAGACCTCACACATGCACAAACTGTCCTCTCCACACTGCGAAATTCAGCGAACACCCGAGCATGTGTGATTTTTTTTTTCTTCTTTTTTCGAGGAGAATAATGCAGGGGAACCGTGGGACCTGCCATCTGAGGACGCAAGCCCACAGTCGGGTTGGCGGCCTGCCACGCTTTCTGCCTGCTGAGAGAGAAATCTATAGACATCTGGCAGGTTTCAGAGACTGTATCACAACAAAGAGGTTGGACCAATTTTAGAGCACAGGACCTTCAAAGGTGCAATAGTGTGGGAGGCAACCAAGTGCTGAAAAAGCATTATATTGAACTTCTACCTCCTGAGATTTTATTTGCCTCAAAAATGCCTCCCTGTGACTGAAAAGAAAGCAATTATCGGAGATTGCTCACATTTCGTCTTTCAACCAGTTATATCGCTCCGCTAAATACTACAAACATTTGGCAAGACACTTGACAAACATGAAGTTATGTTGATGTTGGCTCAGCATGTAAAGTCAATATATTTGGAATACGGACATGTGTGTTGGAAAAGTCTTCACTGAAAACATGCGCTTTATGATTTGAAAGTCCACAGTCAACAGGTTAAGCTTACGTATTCGAAACATTTCAAGGTAAAATGTCGGCTTGTCCCTCAAAAAACTAATCTCGAGATGTTTGTGAGGGAGCATCTGGCAGCTCGCCTCTGAACTCCCTGGACTCCGGGGCCACATCGTGTCTCACCTGGCCTCTATCTACTTCCAGTCCGCTGCGGCTGCCGCAATCCTGCTGTGTGTCACATGCCAGCTGGAGCTGAAATTAAACCTTGCGGGGGAAGCTGTGCAAGTGTCTAACCCCCGCACAAGAGCAATTCCACTTTTTAACCTGTCACCGCCGTGGAACAGACAAGACAGTGTGTATGATGAATGAGGGGCGGGACGGGGGAGCCGGAGAGATGAGGCGGAGGAGGAAATATGGGGGGTGCAGAGAGAGGTGAGGAGGCAGCTTTCACAGAAGGTTTTTATGTGTTGTGTGATGATTAATAGTGATGCAAACTAATGAAAGAAGAATGAATGGAGTGCGATGTGGGGAGGTTTCCACTTGACTCCACTGTCTTGCTCCTTCATGATCTTCTCTCTCTCTCTCTCGCACACACACACACACACACATTCCCTGGGTGTTGGTAATGATGGAGCGTGACTATGTGGTCACATTCTTTTTTCTTTTTTTTTCACATGACTGAACCCGGAGGCAGTTTTGCAGAAATCAAATCGAAAAAAACTCACATATTTGCAACTATCTTATCAGAACAGGTTCATCTGTTATTGGGAATCAACTACAGGAGAAGAAGGAGAGAACTGGCTGCAGCCAAGGAGGAGATCTGTCATCATGTGACAGCACATCTGTGGAGAAAATCCAGTGGACTGATGGAGGGATGAGTCCTGCACCTCACAGGTTCGCTGCAACCACAGTGCCTTTGCAAGACATTTTCATTCGCTAATCTGGATCATTAGTGAGCAACTAAGGTCAAAGTGGATGGGCTTTTTTCTGAAACACATTGTTAGGGGTGTTATAAGAAAAAAAAAAAGATATTGCTTTGAATTGAACTGACTCCCTTTTTTTAAAGTGTGCGCCTCACCTGAATCCGTGTATCGTGGCCTGGCGAGGTCTCGGAAATAGTAGATAAAATCCAGGCAGTTTTCGTTCTGCACTTCCCCCTTGGAGCAAAGATCTGACAGGAGTTCAAGTGCCTTTTGACAAATCTCGTCATCTCTGTCTCCAGGCATTTCCCAACAGCATCCTTAAAAAATTAGGAGTCTCTTTTTTAGGCACCAGCAGCACCAGCACCACCAGAACCACCAGCACCAGCACCACCAGCAGCAGCAGCAGCAGCA
>CAESWR010001103.1:415270-432073 GCA_903171835.1 Mullus surmuletus | reverse complement strand
GTACATGCATGTGAAGTCCCTGCAGAGGTCACATTACACCCTGACTGGAACACTATGTGTTCATTGTTCTTCAAATGATTGTGTTTTTTTTTCCTTTAGGGTGTTTTGTTAGTTGTCAACATGGAAAATAGGGGACAAGTGCATCAAACCTCATTGACAATTTTGACATATGGCACACTTCCTGTTTGAAGTCAGAATGGATCTACACCTGACTGAGCACATTGTGTCCAACCTGTCTGAAATCAGAAAGCGATGACTTCAATCAGGGTTTTGTGGTCAACATGCATACAGGAAGGTCTTCGTACAGTGAGAGATGTCAGTGGTTCTGCCTGTAAACTCAATGCAATATACTGTATGTCTGTGTTATCAAAGGTATTGATGAGGACATCACTTTATTTGTACTCATTCTGCAGACTTGCTTTCCTTGTTAGGACAAAACCCTTTTATCCACTATAGGATGGAAAACCTGGAACTTTCCGCCAGTCGATCAGAACTGAAGAGGTGTCTTGGAGGAGAGGCGAAACGTCTTCAATTAGTTAAGTCCAGTTGCCTATGCTGAGCGCTGAAATACTCTGACCCAGATGACTGGGAATATCCATAAAAGTGCGTCAAGGGTGATCTGTTTAGGGTTTGGGGAGTCTCCAGTCCAACAGTGTAAACCAATGTCCTTGGAAATGAAGGAGTCATGACTGGTCTGTCTTTTGGGGAGGACGCACTTTCAATTGAAACCATCCGAAGGCCATTCTATGTTCAGATTTTTTCCTGTACAGGTAGGAAATATATTCCATCCCTCCTGTCCATCATCTCCACCTGTGTGATTGGCAGACTGCAAGCAGTTCAGGGAATGAAGAGTGTTGCTCTGCAAGACTGTATGCTGCCTCAGGAGGGATCCTCCCAAAGAGAGGTTAACACCTGCTAAACCTGCTGAGGCTCGTGGGAGGATGCTGCTATAAAAAGGCTTTGGTTTGGAGAGAGTCAAATAAACAGAAGAACACACATGAACAATTCATGTGTTCAGATTTTCTTTTCTGTTAATCCATTGTATGAGATAGAGGAAAATGCATTCTGCAAATATTTAATTGCCACATGTATAAGACCATAAAACAAATCTGGAAGAGCCTCTGGGCTCTACATTTGTGTTTTCCAACAGATGTAGTTATACGGCAATCTGCTGCTGTGAGCACCAGGCAGTAAGCCTCTGAATTCAGATGTGAGGCTTTAACCAATGCAAGGCAATCTGCTTTTTTAGCAGATAAGACACATGTTGATTGTTAAGAGCACACTTTGCATAATGACATCAGAAGTGGTAATTATTTTGTTGTTATATGAGAACTGTATGAAAATTTACATGTTCAAAATGTATTATGCAGCCCCAGCTGTGAAATTCCACCAAAAGCCTGTACTTGTCACCAATAAACAGTGTTTGCATTTGAAAGGAGTGAGACCATTTTTGTGATGTTGAGTTACTCTCTGTTTCAATTTACCACGAGCCACGAGGGAGGGTAACCACTTTGGTAATCATTGTTGCAATTTGAATCACTTTGAAAATAAACAATTGCAAGTACTCACACACAGGCTGCAGAAGACTCCCAGATGCTCTAAAACTGGTCACAGAGAGTTACAGCTATTTGGAGGAAATTAATCTGCATAATAACTGAAAAATAATGCAGCTAATGTTCCAAGATTCTATTCATAATACTGATAAAATTGATGAAAAAGATTTCCTTTTATCAACTCCCTTTTTAAAAGGAAATAAAAAAACATTTGTAGAGCTGTCATTTCATCTCATTAATATCTAATTAAACCTAAGAATATGGTCGCACTGCTAAAATGTACTATTTATGAAGAAGAGATATTTTCTGATATTTAGTTACATAGAAATTCTTTTTCAGGGGGAAACCCTTACCATGTAAAAAATATCGCAACCTCATGACATTTGACACAGAAATCACAAACGGCTGGCTTTCACAGATTCCAGTGTCAATATGGTGACAAATCCAAAAATGGCTCTATTGAGCCGCCTACAAGGGGATCAAGTGATCAAAGGCTGGGGGCCCCCTTCCAGCTCAGGGCCCTAGGCCAGTGGTTCCCAACCTATTTTGTCTTGTGTACCCCTCTGAGCCTTTTTGTGATACCATGAGTACCCCCTCACTCATATGTGTTGATGATTCTAGTACAACATAACACAACTGATTATTAAATGACAATCAGTTTATTTCATCTCCTTAACCTTATCCTCACAATCAGTGTGGCCTTGTTTTGGTGTCGCAAAAAAATATTTCCAGCTAGTTGCTGGGGTCACACGGAAAAGGCGTTTTGCTTCAAAAAACAATATGCGTTCAAAAGAGTAATCCATTTGCATCACAGACTCTTGGGCCAGAAAAAGTCCGACCTCGTAATCACCCAGCACTACTACAGTGTTTACATGCTCTGATGGCAAGTTTAGGTTTGGCCTCTTTCTTGCGTTGGTTGGGAATCACTGCCCTAGGCAATTGCATGGGTTGCCTGCCCTGTTGCAACACCTCTGGGCGGTATGGCAAGCAGTTGGAAATTTGGGCAACTGTCATTGCAATGACCAGAGGTCAAATGTCATCCCTGCAACTGAGCATCAGAGAGAATCCAGCGCATTCGGCACATCCTAAAACCAGGGGATTGGTGCCATTTCTGTGATTCTTGCATCTTCGGGTCAGCTACTATGACTAATCAAGGGGGAAACCTTAATTACCAAGTTATGGTTAGAGTTTCTCGAACCATAATTTGCCCTCTAACCGGTTCACCCTCGATGCAACCTAGGCAAGCACTTCACACGCAAAATAATGTCCAGCTGCGTTTATGCGAGACCTGAACTCACACCACGCAACTTGAGCAACATGGTCACGTAGGTCGCTTCGCATTGGACGTGCGACCAGGTTGCGTCACTCAGGTCACCAATGTTGAAAACTTTTGATTAGTGTTTAGCATTATTACTGCAGGCTGTCCTGCTGTTGCAGTTTATGTGTGAGCTTTTGATCTGAGTGTTTTATGTGAAGTTGTGTGTTTTTCCCGCTCTTCTGGGACTTGTACATCACATCCAGAGCGGTAATGGACGCTGTCTCAATCATTGTTAGTCACAAATAATGTTTCGCATAGAAACTGAAAGTACAATCAAGGGGGCCTGAAGTCATTGAGGCAACTAGAGCATCAACCACGACTGTGACAAAATGAGTCATTAATGGTTATGTGATGTGTCAGACCCGAGGTCATCAAGTTGCGCCCGTTGTGAATGCGGCTTAAGATGCAGGACTGTTGATGCAGGAGTGTTGCTGATCTTCCACTTTTCACTCTGCAATTTTCTATAGTTATTAGTCTGTGTGTTACAACACATGGGCAAACTACCGGCTGACATCAGTGAAAATAGCTCAAAGTCAAATTCCTGATTCCTCCATTTGAATATGTAAGGGTATGCTGTCTTTTGTTGTTGGCTCGCCACACCAGATCACACTATCATTGGGCAACAGACAGTTTGCAGTGTTAAAATTCTGCTTAAAATACGATTGTTTCCATGACAACACATCCATGCCTATGGTTGGAACGCTTAAAATTACCATAGATCTTTAAAGGGAGAGCTCACATGTTTTTCCTGCCTTTTAAAAACAACTTTCATCAGAAGGGATTAGGTCAGCATGCAACCAAAAAACAAGATTTTCTACTCATATAGTAGAGTTTATAAACTCTCAGTGTGGACCGCATGGAAAACGTTGCAGGAATGGCACAATCATCTACTTTGTCCCATCGAAGCAGCACTTCTTGGACATAGAGGCCATACTGGAGAGGGGCAATCTCTCCATCAATATGAAAAAGCTAATTTTTCCAAACCAAATTGTGCTCCAGGTGGATACGGAGGAAAACCGCACCTGCAGAAGAGTTTCCAGTTATTCTCCATGAACTTAGATTTTGCTTGTGCCTGTAGATTTGTGGTGGGTTTTCCACTGTGATGTGTAAATGTGCTTTTGAGTTCTATTGTGAACAGGTTTCTTTTGTGGTGGTGAAAAACACAAACACAAATTAAGATACCAAACATGCACATGCTATAAAACCACTACAAAATGATCAGTCATTACCAAATTATTATTTCTCTTTCAAACTGCTTCGATGCCTGTTTCCCTTTGAGATCTTTCAAGAAGCCACTCTTATGTAATAATAATTATATCTAGACAGACCTAGATTTTTCCTTCCAAGCAAAACACAGATTATGTTTGTTGTGTGTTGGGTACATATACATGTGTCTGTTGCTCCATTTAGTGGTTCTTACTCACAATGACTCAGATGGAGACGCAGAGTAAACCAGCATCACACATCCATTTGTTCTCATCTTTGTTTTCAGCCAAAGTGTAAAATCAGATTAATTAGGAGACTCAACCAGAGTGCAGAATGTGAGGTATAATAGTTTTCTCAGCCTGTAAAAACATGCTTCAGGACTGGATTTGTGTCTTTATCTCTTTTACTTTGAGAGCTGAAAAACATTTTTGATTGTCATGGATAAAAAGGATAATTTGTCTCAGGATAGAAATCCCATATCTAAAGTTCCACCAAATCAGAATCAATTATAACAAGGCTTGAGGCCTATTTGTCTACAGAATTTCATGGAAGTTTGTTTCAAGATAATACCTCAAACCATCACACACAAAACATGACCTCTCCGGCAGAGCTAATTATTTGAGCGGGTGATCGTGACAGATGCAGACGTTTTTGTTTTTTTTTTAAGTTGTGAGGATCACTGAAGGCTAATTTATCCTCCTGGTAATCCTCCCTCAAATACAGCTGCTGCCAGCACACATAGGCTCTGAGACCTCAAAAGTTAAACAAAGCTCCACTTCCTTGTTCCGTGGACTATGTTAGCCAAACAGAATTCCCGCAAATGAAAAGTCTCCTGATGCTTTCAGAGGATACCTGTCGACGATGATGAGGATTTGCTTCCAGCCAGAGGTTAACGTGGATTTGGTGGAAGTATGGGCGCCATTGGATCAATGTGGGTGTTTACCATGGTGACACATCAGTTGATGTTCATAACAGTCAGTCTTGTGTCTTCTAGTGAATAGATATATAAGCATCTGATGTGACTGCAGCAGTTTAATGGTCGGTGGTTTTCGTCTTGTACTACAAACCACCGCATATTTGTTTGCTTAAAGTCTATATTTCCCCACACACATTCATTAACATTATATTAACCAATAAACGGACAGTAAGTGGCTGACTACAAGGACATGCTATTCAAGTTTTTCAGTGGAGTTTACTTGTTAAGTTGCAGGAGCAGGACCACATCTCCATTACTGTACAGTCCGTACTATCTCCTCCCAGTCAAGCCTCTCATATTCCCTCTTTTCCATAGGGACTGCAAGGGAGGTCGGTGTTGACCATCTACGAAGCTTGGACACGCACCAGCCATGTCTTGCGCATCCACTTATTCTGCCATGAATTAGTAAAACACATCCTACCAATGATGTGTCCTTGATAATGAATATTATATATTAATAAAAGGGAAAATGTAGTATTTTCCCTTTTTCATATCATCAGTTTTGGCTCACGGAGCATTGTCTTGACCCATTCTGCTGCTATGCTGGAGAGATGTCCCATGATGCTCTGAGCTCCTCTGTCCTCCCCTTTGTTACAAGTTTTAAATATGCATATATTTTCTCCAGTCATTTTCTCTCATCTTTTTCCTCTTGACACTCTCTGCAGTTGCTTTGACAATCAGATGGACTTCGTACTACTATGGTGAGAGGAGTTATCTATGGTGTATTTCATTTCATACTCTTCCCCCTGCCTCCTTCCACCTTGAGCTCTGCTTACTACCAACATTTCCTTTGCTTTTATTCCACCACCGTTGCAAAGTGTTTGTTCCTGAGTCAATTGATAGGTCATTGTAAATGTAAACAGTGTGGTCTATACGTGCTTGAATTTTGCGCTAGAATTCATTCATTAATTCATTCTAACTTTCTAAAAATGTCTATCCCCGCTTTTATTTAGGTAGCAAAATGGGTGCATCTCAAACCCTCTGTGAAGTATGACATGAACGTGTGAAGCTCCAAGCCCGGAATCTCAGACGGTGGGAAGCCTTCAATAATAATGATCCTTCACGTCTGTCTACTCATGAGATGGACAGATAAAAGCAGGCCTTTTGGCAGATTACATTACAATTAATGATGCTGGAAGGACAAAGGCATCAGCTAGCTAATGTTACTAAACACAGAGCCTGACAGATACGCACAGTGATGGCACACTGCTTGTAGTATGATTCCTTACATCACCCTCAGGGAGGCGCACTGCTGAGGCCGATTTTCCTGCGATGGAGTGTAACGTGAATGAACAAGCATGAAAACATGCTGCTGGTTTCCCTCTTGCCTCATGGTTTTAATAATGATATTCAATGAGATAACCTGGCTGGTCAGGTGAGACACTTTTGGTAGCACCTAACTAGTATCTCTGATGGGCTCGTGCTCAGAGTGGTTTTGAGGCAAATCTGCAAGTCAATGAGTGGAGCTCAGCAGAGGGATGACCTGTTTATACTAGCTAATGGCTCGCAGAACAGCAGCAGCGCACATATTGGTTCATACTGTTTTCTCACTGTGTCAATTCTCTCTGGTAACCCTTTAATGCAAGTACAACCCCCACTCTTTATCTCTGATGATATTACTCTTGCTTCTCTTACCTCGTCCAATCCTGTTTTTTTCCTGATTTGCCTGAATTGGGCTCTGCGCAACCTTCATCCAAAAGGCTCCGAGCTATTTATATATTATGGCACGGGTATAAATTGATATTGGCTTGCATGTGAAATGGGAGTGTCCATATATATGCATATGTTTGCAGAATAATCACCACAAGGTTATTTTTCATTCTACGCACACAATGAGCTCCATCTGTGCACAATATTGGAGTGGAACAATGCATTAAGCATTTTGGAAGTCAATGCAGTACAGGCGGTCATACCTTCAAACAATATACTTTGTTATGAGAAGTCTTCTCTTACAACTGGAAAGATGGCATTTCAAGTGCAAACAACGATAGCAGCGAGAGGTCTCTGGATATCTCAATATATAAGTACTCACCTTCTTTGGCTCTTTGCTCTCAATGAAGTGAGAGATTCAAGGGAAAGGTTTGTTAGAGCAACAAAAGGAGAAAATGTGATATACTGTCAATATTACACAGCCAGGTCAATATGATAAAATGTCTAAAATCATCTAGATTAGTTTGGTGGATCATCATGTCTTTCAATGATGATGATATTGTGCAATATCCCGATATCTCAATATGCTTATACCTATGTGTTTTGAAGCAAAGCCGACCACAAGCTCATAACAGAGCCACAAAATCATCACTTGCGATCAATAACTCTGTTGCACAAATGGAGTGTTTTGTCCACAGAGAATGCTGGCAATTCCCTTAACTTGGCAAAGAATGGAGACTTGTAATTTCCTTGGAGAATCCGATTTGAAATATGTTATCTTGAAAAATATTTCATCTATTTGTCATGGGAATAGTCTAAAAGGCTCTGGCCGTTCATGTCCCTCAGGTATTTCTACATATGCAAATACAAAAATTCCAGTTCAATTGGGGGGTCTCAGCTGTTCTGCACCAGCGCCACCCTGATTTGACACTTGGTGAGCAGAATAGTGATCAATCCCTCCACCTAAGGATGGAAATGGACAGCCATAACTGGAGTCATGAGAGCTTGAGGTACTTGCTGCACTGTTACCATGGCAACACACCATGTAGGGTAGGGGTGTGTGGTCGGGTGGGATGTAGTGGGGGGTTATGGGGATGTGGGTGTTTATGAGGGAAGGGGGGTGGGGGGGTATCATCATCATCAGCTCTCTGAGATTGGCTGCTTCAGTGTAAAACAGAGGTTCAGTTGGAGCTGATTTATGAAGCTTATGATGAGGGAAAAACTTTAATGATCACATGGAGCCTGAAAGGAGATGTGTGTGATGCAATTGCGTAGTGGCCCTTATCAAAATTCGTCATGAAAGAAGCCTTCGGTTCTACTCGCACTTCACACATCTTGATGTGATGTCGTTTTGGTGGAAAGCTGTTTGTATTTGTACGGAGGATCATAGATTGAGCACAAGGACGCAGCAAGTAAAATAGATTTATATGACTACAACTGTTGAATTCAAAATTCATTCTTGTATTACTATCATATCTGGAACATTTGGAGTGTAATGCCACACTCAACCCTGTGGACAGATGTGCAATATACACATCATGCCAAAACCCATTCAATGAATTATTACTGACACTGCAACACAGACACAAACACGAGATACTGTCCCCAGGTACAGACTGTAAATCCAATATCCAGAGACATGAATAATACAATGTACTGTAGCTGATGTACAATACGTACACATATTTGCACAAACACACACAAGTACCATGATGAACCCAAGCCCTGCCCTGCTCCCCCGAGTGTACTTACACAGCTCTCTTGCTAAGCTGCGAATCCACCGAGAATGTGTCAGTCTGAAGGAGAGGAGAATTGCCGCACTCTCAGTGTACGGATATCACTCATCCTAATTAAAGGCTGCTACACACAAAATATTTCAAACCAATTATGAGTGGTTCAAAAATATCCACACTGCCTGCAAGCAATTGAAATAAGTGTTCCCTCATTTTCACGTAATCCTGGTTTTGCAGGTATTTTGTACATGGAGTTTTGAAGTCAAGTACAAATAGGCATATAACATCTATTACAATTGAAAAAAAATGTTGATCACATGAAAACTTTTACTACTACTTTACCTACATAAACTTTTAATATGGTCAGATTTAGGATACATATCTTTTATAAGCCTAGTTAATTTTAATGTATTCTATTTGTCTTTTAATTCTAGTCGTTCCTGCACTTTTTGTTTGTACCACCACTGTCTAAAATAGAGCACAAAATAAATGAAGTCAAACATTCACACAAGTTATAGGATCAAAAAATGTTCCAGCAGAAGGTTTCTCATTTTCTTCACCCCTTTTTCATCACTGAAAACAATGAGAGTCTGTGAGGGCAAAGAGAAGGATAAAGGAAATAAAGTTTTCGATTTATTCATCCTAATCCTAATTAAAATAATGTGCGTGTGTAATTGTACACGTTTCGAACATTGAGGAGAGCTATTCACTAGTTCGGAACTGGGGAACAGATACCATTTAGCAAAATAATAGATTATTTAATGTTGTTTTCCCTCAAGCTTCAATGTACAGGTGTCTTGGCATGTCGTCAGTCTTGCTGCAGAAGGCCACTTTCAGATTACTGCTCAGTGAATCCCTGCAAAAATGCCTTCAATAGGAATGCCAAGATAACATGACAGGAAAACCTTTTAATGCTATCACTGTAAAGGGGTTTCCTGTCCACATCAGTGCTAGAAAAGGGGTAGGACAATAAGCACAATGGCTTTCTCAGTCCTGAAATGAAATATACATATAAAGCAGATAATGAGACGTATCCTCGGGGAGGTCTCTCTCAAGCTCTGGGCTGCAGACTTCCCACAGAAACCCAAAGCCTGTGCCTTGTTTATTTAACTGTATATTCTGAACAAGCTCTAATGCTAACTGACGGTTCACAGATTCCTAGTGTTCCGGGTCTTAACAGGTTATAAGCTCAGGCCATTGATTGTTGCAGTGGTCTATAAATTTGTGGAAAAGAGCTTTGCAGGGCTTGCCAACATATTGATTTTCCCTCTGAGGTTTATTAGTTTATGAAACACAGTTTTTTCCTCTTTCTTTTTCTCCAAGCTGAGGAACTGCACACAAAGCCCAAAACCGGCAGCTTTACTGCATCTGTATCCACAAGAAGGCCATATAGTATTTAGTCTTTCCTATAGTTGTATGTTTTGTCTGTCGATAGAAAAATCGAATGAAACCAGTCTCAAAGCCACATAACAGCAGTAAGCATAATTTGCAAACTCAATCACCCACCAGCATACTTCCACAATATATATATTTTTTCCCTGTCATGCCTCGCTGCTTTTGCAAAGCACATCAAAATTACTGCTGTCAAAATGAATGAAAGCAACAAAAAATCCACTTTTTCTGAACTAACCCTGTCTGGGGTTTTGTCACTGCCACACAGTAGAGACAAAGTACTGTTGAAATGGCTCAATCAAGCAAACAGAAATGACAGCTTGTCACGCTATGAGACATGTTCATGGAGGAAACAACTTGCAAACAAGGCTTAGGTGAACTAGTTTTAATATTCACAGTAATTAAAATATATATTGAGCTTCATTAACATGGATATTATAATGAAAATAATCATTATGCATTATCATCAAGAGATTAACGCTTGTATTAAAAGTAATGGGCTGGTAAGTGGGCAGCCAAATCTTTTGTGCATCTTAAACTGAACTCATTTAGATGCAAGAGTGATTGTGGCGTTTTTCGCCCTCATTCTTTAGGATCTGCTTTGGTCTGCAAATAGACCGTGTTTCTCTTACTTCAACATGTCAAAAGTGAGGTTGTTTTTTCATTAACACCGCAGACCTACAAACGTATTGTTTCTGCAGAGGCAAGGGTAGCATTCAGACCTACCCTTATGATCACCTACCCTATGAGCCAAAGAATTTGTACCATTTTAGTAATTTTCAGTTTTCTTTCACCTTTAATCATCTTAATAATACAATGTATTTGGCCTATTTCAAGCAACAGAACTAACATACCTCATACTTTCATTAGCAGAACTACATACTTTTCCAATGGTTATGTTCAATTACAAGATAAGACTGTAAAATAATTACTACCTATTACAAGACTGACATGTAGTTAGAATGCAATCAATATGAGTATAGTTAACTGTAACTGCAGATCCCACACTATTAATCAAATACAATGAACATGACCAGATAACCAAACTTGAATAATAATATAGATAATGACAAAATAGAGTCTGCCTGAATATTTTTCTGCTGCAACCCCAATCATTTCCATCAATAACTTTTACTTTACTATAGTATATTCAGTATGTGACACCATGCTGACACCATACAAAGCACAAAACACACAACTGATCTTGGATCAGCACATTAAGAAAAAAAACCTCATAACATATTACTATTGCATTTGTGATAAATCACGACTGCTTTGTTGTAGCCATAATAACAAGTGAGTGCATAACAAGGACAAACTCATGTAAGTATCCCACCCATCCTAAGGGTCTTCATCTTGGTAAGACACCCGAAGTAACCTGCAGTGAATTCATTATTATACTATCATCATTTACATCTTTTAAAATGGCTTCAGAACATCTCTGAGTCCTTGAAATCAGAATCAATATTCTGCAGCCATAGGGTTCATTACTTCTATGACACACAAGCGTGGTTGTCTCCACTTATTGAGTCAGATCCAGTGTGTGGGGATAAATCATACTGGCAATGAATTTGAAAATGTTTTGTCACTTATGTTCTCACTTGACATCTAAAGCAACTTGTGTACTTTGTGAAAAGTCCGCTCATTTTATTTATACTCACGCAGCTTCTGTCCATTATGGGATGTTCCTAAAATTCATCTTGTGTTTGCTAAAAGCCAAGATTTAAGCAAGACATGATATTTATTTATGCATAATATATGAGACGGATGTGTTATACTGATGAGTATTTCATGTTGTATAAATAGTGTAGGACCTGTTGTGTGTAAATCAACAGCACATTTGACCGGTGTTGAGCCTGAGGCACGTCTGAAATAAGAACAGGATACAACAGGAGGCAACATTAATCTCGCCTTACAAAAATGTCAGGCCACAAACAGAAAAACACCACCAAGGTGATTGGCTCAGCTGAGCGAGGAGACAAGATTCTACATTTTACTGACATTAATATTCAGCAGTGTGTCCTTAGAGGAAGCTCATTTTAATATCACTGAGACATAGAAGGTCCTTCTTGCATAACTGCATCTGATTTTTGAGTTTGAGTCGGAGCCTGCATGTTGTGAGACTGGATAAGATCTGCAGGGGTTTCCAACCAGCACACACATAAAGGCAACAAACAAACAAACACACCACACACACACACACACACATCCTCTGCCCATTGTTGAAACCAATTACTTGTCAGCCGTTTTGTCTGCATCTCCACGGCAATTTCTGTGTCAAAAGCTCATTTGCGGCCGCAATAATTCACTCTCCATGTTTCCAGCTCCCTGTGAAGTGTGTAGGCTTCCCCCATGTGTGGTTGTGTTGGCATGGAAACAGGGATGGCATTGTGATGTGTCTATTGAATTTTTCACCCTAGGTCCTAGTTCTATGGCGATGACACCATCCCTTCCTCCTGCAACAAATGGAGGGGGGGGGGTTGCTTTGAAACACAAGATGCACAAGAAAACTCATAATACATGTACCTATTTCCTTCAACAAGGAAAGCAATTTTCAAGGATGATAAAAC
Source organism: Mullus surmuletus (assembly GCA_903171835.1). Lineage (NCBI taxonomy): Eukaryota > Metazoa > Chordata > Actinopteri > Syngnathiformes > Mullidae > Mullus > Mullus surmuletus. The sequence continues at coordinate 419,675 of CAESWR010001103.1, read as the reverse complement.
ATCTTTTGGTGCTTTTCTATTTTCTTCTCCAGAGCTACTGCAGAGCTTGATAGCCTTTAAATAAATGTGTCAATTTTCCAGCCTCCTGGTAAAGTTGCATTTTGTTTAAAATTAATTTTCCATTTATCATGCTGCCCTCTTGTGGCTCTTATACGGAGAAATGCATTCAAAGCAGCCTCGGGAAGGGTTCCATAGGGCAGAAGATCAAAGGGAGCTATCGTCATCTAGTGGCTGCAAGAGTGTACAACATCTACTGTCCGCACGCCACACTTGAACACAAAGAGTAAAAACACAGATCCAGGTAAAAAGTTGTCACATTTATTTTTATTGTAAAGGTGATATTATTCCAAAATATGAATATGTTAAAGGGACAAAAGATAAAGAAAAGGAGGGGGATACATCTAAAAAAACATCTACACAAGACTTTGGTAAGAATCTTAGGACACATTCTTATCAAAAAATTTCACAGCAAAAGAATAACCAAATCTTCTAATAATGCTCAAAATGATACATATCTCAATTGTGGTGCATCTACGTATACAGCCATATAGCTGAGTAAAAAGTAAACTGAGCATGTTGTGTCCTAGAAACAACTGAAGGCATATAAAACACTGGAATGGTTGGGCACCTGTGCTTTAAATTCGGGAATATACTTTTACTACTTAAAGATACCACAAGATAGAACAGGTCTTTATCTCATTAAATCAATTTATAATCCATAATTAGATATATTTTTCAAGATATATTATACCACAACAAGTTTACAGTAATCTTGCAAAAGAGTGTATCAGGGCTAGTTTGAAAGCACAGAAGAATCAGTCTGGTGTAAATCCAGAGTTTTCAAAAAAACCTCTTTGATCCTGTTGATAGACGACGAATGTTGGAAACGTCAGACATCGATCAGCAGGACTCTGGATTTAACCAACACCGTTTCAATAAGTGCCGCTTCCAGCCCTAAACTGAGTGCATTGGAGCCTTGTGTGACAGCGTGCCATTACCTGTCTTGTTCTCAGCCCCCACTGTCATCCCTCCATCTGTGACCCGCCCACCCACCCCCCGATCCAATCCAGAGTGCCCCCAATTGCCCCACTCCTCCCTAGCAGGGGTGAACATTACAAGCCCTGATCTCCTTTCTGTCCTTGCAGCTGGACAGCTGTGCCGTCTTAAACCTTTGCTTCACGGTCATGAGCCGCTCCTGAATGCCCCCTCCACACAGCTTGGTACATTCTGTCCAACTTGACCAAGGTCTCATTTTACACCCTAGGAGAGAGAGACGGACTGTCAGACTGATGTGTGCCGGTTTAGACTTTGTATGAAGACGGGCTGTAAACGCACAAACCTGGATGTTCGGAGGCGCTCTCGGGCCGGGCCTGTTTGCTTCGCCTCTTCTCGCGCTGCTCCTTACGTCGCCGCTTCTCGTCACTGTTCGCTTGTCCTCTGTTGCACTTTCTGATCTTGCACTTCTTCCTCTGGATGGTCTCGGCGCAGGGGTCTCCTCCAAACTGAGGCTCCAAGGTCACCATGCGTGTCCGAATAGTGTGACCTTTCCCACAGGACTTGTTACACTCTGACCACTCGCTCCACTCCGACATGGTGCAGTCGATGGCTGGAAGAAGAGGCGCAGTCACAAGCAGTTGTATTGTACAGTGGGCAGGGTTTCACGACATAAAGTATTAGTTAAGTATTACTAACACAGTAGTACCAGTTACATCAGCTTGTTTCACTTCAGCCATTTTTGAAAATATATATTTTTAAAGCCACTGTGGTTTGACTTGGAGGAAATAAATACTTTTATCTGAAATTACAAGCGTAATATGAGTTTTGTATTGTCTATATCTAAAGCCAATGCTAAGACATATTAATGGTGTTGGTGCTCAAGCAGCTATTGTGTAAGACATGTATAAATAGGAATTTACTGGAAGGTTATGTGGAGAAGTGCAAAATGGTATCAGCAAGAATACTTTCTCGATTGGCTGGAGATCCGTGCTTTTTAGTTCTAACTAATGAGAAAGGATGTGAAAAAACTGTCCCAAACAAAAATACAATTACATTCCCCCTGGGCGCATCTTTGGGGGGGAACAAGGGCCTCTACTGGCAGTTTGACTTAAAAAGTATATTTCGGTGCAACACAAATATTTGTGCTTTGAGCATTTTTTATCCTTTTTTTACCACAAAGACTTTTCAATACGCACACATATCATCATGGAAATGTGGCTGTCACGTCTCGTCATGTCTAGCACATACAGACAGAGACTAAAGCTGAGGCAAAGAAACTGTAAGGCAGATATTTGGGCTCAATCCAACAACAATTTACTGACCTGTCTGAAAAACATTTTGATACAGATTTTATTTTTTTCCTCTACTAAGAAGGCCATTTTATAGTTGGAAAATACATTTGCTGAGCCAGACTGTAACATATATAGGCCTGGCTGATTTATTGGACAGACTGTAATAGAAATTTTGCTGATGTTGATAACACATTGCAGAAGCATATGGCTAACCTCAGATTTCATTCTTTTTTTAATACACGCATCATCTTCCTCATTTTTAATACATATGCATGGTACGATGCTGCAAACACTCTTTACATATAAGTATTAAATTAATGGAAATGTGGATAATCTACAGATGACAGAGGCTGCCAACATGCCAGCTCTGTGCTGCATACAGTTGAGTAACTTCAAGACAGCAAGCTGCATATTAAATACCATAACTGACACATGTGTACATGCTTGTAGGTAGACCATTCAAATAAGGATGCTCATTACTTACGACACTCTGGCAGCATGCACTTCTCCACCTGGTCCAACTCTTCTGTGCACTCTCCCAGCTCTACAGGGGACTTGAGCATGCGCTGGCGTGTCCTCAAACCCTTCCCGCAAGTGACACTGCAGTCGCTCCAGTCCGACCACAGAGTCAGCATGCAGGGAATCGTGTCTATACATGGCAGAAAACACTCAGTGGGCACACATGTAGTTTTCTGATGCTTATCTTGGTTTGAAATGTGGATTAACTTTTTTGTCAGAAGTAAACGTATCTAAAGCAAACAAACATAAAAAGGCAGAAAATTCAGCTGTAATATTGCAATACAGTCATGAAAGAAAGGCTGCATCTGTAAAAAACTCATCTGCAGATGAGAGTTATAGAGTTATCTATGATATATCTTGAAAAATATATCTAATTATGGATTATGGATTATGGATAAATCAATCTGAGAATTCTGCAGATCGAAAGTTATGCACTGTTGGCCGATTCGTGAGACAACTGAGCAGATTGTGGGTGTGGGCAGTGTTAGCACACTCACGACATTCCGGCATCATGCACTTCTCCACCTCCAGCACCTCTGCTCCGCAAACAGAACCATCCGCAGGAGGCATCTTCACCATGCGCTCCCTCCTCTTCATGCCGAGACCACAAGTGGCACTGCAGGCGTCCCACTCGCCCCATTCTGTCACCAGACAATTACTGGGGGCTACAGCCAAGAGGGGACATTAGAGCTACAATACACAGCGACATACAGTGAGTCTGATAAGTGGTGAGCAGGGACTGACAGCAGTCTTCGTTGACCACGCAGTTATCTGTCTCCTCTGTGGGCAACGTGCAGACCGAGCCATCGTCTGGGAACTGCTTCACGTAGCGCTCCCTGGACCGTGTGCCCATCCCACATGTCAAACTGCAGGGAGACCATGTGATCCACTCTGACATCATACAGGTCGACGAATCTGAGTTGCCAGGAGAAAATGTAAGAGCAACAGCGATGAGTGATTTTGTGGCTCTAAGCATTCAGTGCTGAGCAGCGGGGTGACATAAAATCATAATTAGAATAGACCAGGAGTGACCGCTACAACTCTGCTTTTATTAATGGTCATTTATTGGAAACAGCTCAAATTTCGAACTAAATTCAAACAAGAGTTGGAAGCAATTTGAGCTCTGTGCATATTTGTTGCATGAATGATGCAGTAAAAGCACTAATGTTGCCACTGCTTTAGATCACACTTACAGTATGTGTACATTTTTTGATGCTGTTTGATGAATCCTCTCTGTTTATTTTGCTCAGAGCCATGACGTAATTGTTTATTTATGATTTTCTCATGAGAGTTGATGTGTGGAAAGTAAAATGTTGTGACTTTCACATGCCGGAGGAATTATTTAACACCTGTAGTATGAAACTACCATGGGGGCGCGGGGGGTTAAACACTCATAAAAACATCAAACAAAGGCACAAAGGTGGTATCAGGTGCCAAACCTCTCAGTCTGTATGTCTGAGCTCCTCAGCCCATCTGCACAAATAATCACCCCTCTGGGATTTAAAATTGCTTAAAATTGAAATCTTGAAGTCTGAGGAAGATTTGCCAAATTGTCTGATACGTCACAATATAATCATTTGCCATCACTAGTTGGAGTG
>CAESWR010001103.1:401497-415139 GCA_903171835.1 Mullus surmuletus | reverse complement strand
TGCACAAATAATCACCCCTCTGGGATTTAAAATTGCTTAAAATTGAAATCTTGAAGTCTGAGGAACATTTGACAAATTGTCTGATACGTCACAATATAATCATTTGCCATCACTAGTTGGAGTGTTTAGATTCCAACAGTGTGAACCACTGATATGAGGAAACACATACAGTTGCATGTTTCAACACCCCCCCCACACACACACACACACTCAAACACATAAGGCTAGCCACTCATTTGCCTCTCAAAGCCTTAAAGTCTCTTTAAGGCAGCTTAAAAATGTCTAAATTAAGTCATTAGGTTTGCAACAAATCAGAAAATGTTTTTGTCAAATATTATCAAAAGAAAGATGCATTTCATTCTTTTGGATTAAATTATAATCTCTTGCTCCACCTTTCCTCCTGTATCAGTTAGCTAGTAACTGTCAGATGTTTTGTAATTAATCAGCACTGTAATAACAGATATGCCCATCCGTGACAGATGCACAACAGCAGCAGACAAACTTTTCCAGATGATGGTGGTATGCATAATGCCACTTGCGGATCACTTTCTTATTTAATTGCCGGGCGTATAAAACCACAACAGCCACTGAAATAATATTGTGCTTTCTAATCCTAACCATAAATAGTGATACATACTATTGGCATCAGCAGTAGAACTAGGATACCAAAAGGTCATTTATTTTATATATTCTTTCCATTAAAAACAGGTGGAATGGAAAGCATTCTGGATATTGGCCTCAAATTGTGATCTCCTGCAATTTACCCCCACTTACTATAAAATTTAAAAGCTTGCCATATAAACAAAGTGCTCTTCTTCACCTCTCTTCTTTCCCTTATTTTAACAGTACCTTGGGTATAATTTATAGATAGTCTTGAACCAATAAAGTCTGGGTATAAACAATGGCTTTTAGATTGTCAAAACATTAATGCATGTCGTGATACTGGAATGTCACAACAAATATCAAGACATTTAAAATGCTCTGAATCTTGTGGAGACTCGGATAATGTGCCAGCTCATCTATGGAATAAATTAGCTTATTAAATTATAAGCCTTTGTCTTTTTCCACAACAGCGACCTTCAGATGTTGGCTTACCCTCATCGCTGCATCCAGGCCCCATGCAAGGCTCAAAATCCTGCGTGTGTGGGCAGGGGACACTGAGGTCCAGCTGGGCCTTCAGCATCCTCTGCCGCATCCGCTTGCCCTTGTCACAAGTGGCAGAGCTGCAGGCAGACCATGGAGACCAGTTGGAGTAGATGCAGGTCTCAGGTGTGTCATCTGCAAGACGGAAAGGGGAATAGGGATTCTATAAAGCCGTCTGCTGCTAACTGTGCTTTTAATCTTGTTTTAGAGAGAAATGGGGGTCAGGATCCACACCTTCTTCTTTCTCCTCCTGGGCAATATCTGCTACAATGTCATCCACATTGTCTGGCACAATGTTACACTGCTCGCCCTGTGGACACAAAGACATGGAACCATGTTGTGGCGTTAACACTGGATTTTAGCTGGCTTCGTCTGTGCTTCTGATAGCTTTCATGAGGAAGGCAAGTGGAAGATCATCTTAATCCAGAAATGTAAATCATGAGGAGGGCTGAGGAATGGCTTTGGGCAATTCCTCAAGAATTCCCACAGCTGCCTCTAGATGCCACTGAAGGACTGCAAAGCTTTTATTATTTCGTGTTTTGCGGCGTGAATTTCCTGGGATTTATGTTTCATTTTTCCTAAAATATAACCTGAAGGGTTTAAAGGGGGTTCAATAAATTCTTTGATTTTGGTTGTGTTTTCCTCTTTATGGCGTCTCTACTGGCTAAACTGTTTAAGGAGTCTGCAAGACACTGCAAGGTTACATAATTCAAGGTTTATATAATTTTCTGAGAACAGAAATGTTGGCCTTATAAGGCAAAGATATTACACTGAACTGAGTCAGTCGATATAAAAGACAACTATTTGTACTTGAAAGTATGTTTTTTTTTTCCTTTATACTTGAACATTAAAAACACTTTAACTTGATAAGACTAATACTGAATCATATTTGACAACATAGCATCAAAGCTTTTTCTGTTGCATTTTGCTACGTGCCTCACATGGAAGCAAAAATATGAGTACAAAATTATTTTTGCAAACAGAAGCCAACGGCATCCCAGCTGGCAGAATTGAAACAGATTTGCTAAACTCCTATTCAGTTTAATTGGTGTGACGATTCTGCCCTCCAGGCACATGTTTTTTTCTGTATGTGAGATGTGCTTACATGCAAACACATTTCATATTAGTGTGTAGACAGGCAAGCAGGGGGGTGAGCAGATGGTCCAGCTGGAGGCTGAAAGCAGTAACTCAGGGTTTAATCTAATGTCATCCTGATGTGAGGAAAAAACGGAGTTGACTGAGTATTATCAAACACACAATTAGTGTCCGCGTCTACACAAAATGCACAGAAAATCGTATTTTGTTAGAGTTTAAAGCTATTCTTTATTAAGCTATTTTCAATAGTTTTTTTTGCCTGTGCTTACTTTAGCCACACTGATTACTGGCAACAATATCAGCTGAGATTTGTATCAGGCAAGAAAGAAACAAAGTTTATGCCTCTCTAAAAAGTCAAACAATGGATTAACTTAGTGAGGTAGTAATAAATAGGAAGAAGAGCAAAATACTAATGAAATATCATCTGAATTACTACAACTGTAATATATGGATCCGCAATATTTAGTATCAGCCCTGAGAAAACATGAAGTGAACAATGTGCACACTAAGATGGAAGCATGAATACTTTCAGTGGATAAATAAGCCCGAATAAGCTGTGTGAGAGATAATATTGATCAGGTATACCATGTGTTAATCGGACGGATGCTGATTTGATCCAATGTCAAAGTGATCTTGAAACGTGATTGCTCTTGATGAGCAGGCTGACACCCCACATGGTAGTCTCTGCTTTCAGACACGTACGGATGAGTGAGATAAAGAAAATATATAAAAAACAAACCTTTTACATATAAAGTACATTAAAAAAAACTTCAAATTAGGGGGAGGGAAAAGATGGCATGACCATTGCATCAGATTGTTGGTGGGATGAAAAAAGTGCAAAACTAATTCAAAGAATCTTTCTACTGCTAGAAAAAACTGACCTTTCTAGCAATGCGTTCCACCACAATCCTTGCCACAGGAGTGATGGCACCGCCTTCAGGATCGTAAAAGGGGCTCTGTGGATGGTCCAGACTTGTCAGAGGACGGATCTTTTCCTGGGGCACCGTGGGTTTGTTGGGAGACTACAAGGGACACACGGAAAGAAGATCATGGTTCACAAAGCCACCAATCTCGGGATTTTAAAAATAACACACCGTCGGTATTTGTTTGAAAATACAAAGATCATGGCACATTAAGCCCAAAGTCACTCAAAGTCATGCAAAGTGTGAATTGCACAAAGGACAGGGCGCAAAGTCGGAGAGCAGCTGTGCAGGAGATGCTCTTATTAGTCAACAGAAAAGGTCTGCCAGCATGGGGCTGATAGAGGCACCACCGCCAGAGGCTGTCTGGAGGCAGAAGTCCAACTCATCTTTCACCCCCTGCTGAGGCCATCCAGGAAAAAAAAAAAGAGTGTAAGCATTTCTGTTTGTGACAGAAAGAGGGATATAGGGCAAGAGGTAATGAGTAGCCACCAATTAAAAGATACAGTTAACGTAATGGGACAAAGGCTGGATCTCATTATTCGGTTACAGGCTTGTGCTTCTAACAACTTTGTAAAGCCAAAGTCATGCACCATTGCCAAAACAGCCTCTGGTCTCCTCATCTCTGCTGCTCCATAGCTATAGTTTAGTTTTCTGGCATACAAAAGAAACATCACACTGATATGCTCTCTCTGTACTGTAGGCCATATAAAGTCAAATAAGCAAACAGCTGAAATGGCTTATCTATCAGTTAGTATGTTATTTTATGAACATTTTTTTATTTTTTTATAACTTCTTTAGCTTCTGTTTATATGCGGTTACAGATGGAATATTAGAATGCATACTGCATTCTGCATACAACAGCAGAATGGCAGAGGCTTCACCAATTACAAAGTGCTACTTTAAGGGCCTTTACTAAGATCGCAAATGAAGAGTGCAAAATTGCATTTGCACACAAAAACATCGAACGCACGGTTTGTGGGCTTTTTATGTGTGATCTATCCAGGATGATCAAGCAGGTGTAAACGTACGTTTTTGAATAATTTTTTGCATATGGAACTGACTTTCACCTGAGATAGAGAGAGAGAGGCGAGAGAGAGAGAGAGAGCTAGAGAGTAACTACAAGGACAAAATGAAAGGTATGAAAGCAGGTAGTGGAAGACGCAAATAAACTCATCAGTGAATTAGAGCAAAGGAATATGTATAATTCTAAGAACAGAATAGGAGGATATCTGTGAGAGAATCAATGTTGTGACAGAGGATCAACAGCTCATAAGAAACGTCCAATAAATAAAACGGGTGGTGGACCGGCAGAAGATTGCGAATGAAAGTAGGAGCAGACTTACAAAAAAAGGATGGAATTTTGAACATCAAAAGAAAAAAAGGCTTTTCTTTCTGCTCGCCACAAATAATCACAGCCATACTGAGCCTTTTGCACCTGCCTGTTGGACTTGGTGAATGTAGATGCAAAAATTATCTCTGCTATTATTGCTTTCTGGCTTTGTATATCACATTGTGTGCACAAAAACAACCTATTTTCATCCACTTCTCTCCGAATTTTGCTCACGCAAGAAGAAACATCCCACATCCAATATTCATTGAGGCGATCGCACTAAATGGAGTTCCTAGTCTCAGAAATACTCAACCCAGTGCACACACTGTTTCGCAGGTGCTATGAAGTCTGCACTCGCTTTTACACATGCAAACCTTCAGGAAGTTAGGCCCTACGCTTCCTAACAACACACGGTCAGGTATGTAGTGTGACCCTTTGCATATGCTCACTGTGTGTGTGTGTGTGTGTGTGTGTGCGTGCGTGCGTGGGAGAGAGAGGGAGAGAGAGGGAGGAAAGGAGGGCTTGTGAAATTATTTCCGCAGCTCGGCCAAATCAAGCAAGAGAGCCAATTTCTGCAGCCTCATCTGTGTGGTTGGAGGGATCACCCAAAGATGTCACACATGGAGTCATAGAGTATGGAGAAAACACACATGCGCGCACGCACACACAGGCACGCACACACACACACACACACGTAAATCTATTAGTGCTGACTGAGTACTGTGACCATGCTTGACGCAGACAGCACCTCAGGAAGCAGAGACACTGGAAGCTGTTAAAGGAGAACTGGAAGGGGTGATGACACTTGAATTGTTGCGGACTGGCAGCATGTGAAGAGGTGAGAGCTTGCGTGTGTGTGTGTGTGCGGGGGGGGGGGGTGTGTGAATGTGAGCAGGCAGGCAGGAGAAAATGACAAGGTCAAAAAGTGAGGATAAAGGGAAAACTCAGCTGGTGATGAGAGCAAAGAGGGAGCTTATGCACACGGTTAAAGGTGGCAGGAACAACAGCTTTAAAACCTCAGGGGTTCCACTTCACCTGCAGATCAATAACATCCTATTGCTGTTCAAATAAATGTTTTATATGAAGACATGATCTTGATTTTACGTTTCTCCCACAAACGTTAGCTTTCTCTCTCTCTCAGGGTCTTTCAGTGTGTGCAACAGAAACATATAGACATTGCAGACATTGCAGGAACATGAATTGTATATACGGGGGACTCCTAATCAATTTTTTCTTTCCCCCCCTCCCCTCCTCATGGACTCTGTTAACACATTGATACACATTTAATGTGTTGAGGTGCACACATTGATTGCTCTGAGCGCTGCAGGGCCTTTGTGTGTAGGTGTGGTTGAACCGCTATATGCCGCGGCTATGGATAAAGTACAGGGGGGAGAAGACCTTCAGGGGAGCTTCCGTGGTGCAAAACAATCGAGTGACCTGTCATGAATCCGCCTGTAGAGATACGCGCCTGCTGTATACAACAAGTGTGTGACCTGCAATTCTGATCCCATTTTTTCTTTAGCGTAAAGCAGTCAACAAGTGAGGAAAACAAGATAACATTTTTATGCCTCAGGTCACAGCTGTCGTCGGCATTGAGCCATAAAAATATACTGCAGCACAGTAACTCACGGGGCAAAGCTAGCCCCGACATCGAGCAAAACTGCGTTATTACAGTGTTAAAGTTCATATGAATATACACACAAAAAAGTCCACCAACAACTAACTAAAAAATGCAACTTAAAAATCTATACAAGATGTCACGCAATGTTTAATAATGTGGGCGCATCGTAATAGTGTCACTGACCTCATATGACACACCACCGTCAGTGCCAGCATCCCAGGGGATGAGATCCTGGACCACTCTCTGGGCCCACCCGCACTCCTTGGTGCACAGGTCTTCAGCCGACAGACCCACGTTCCAGTCCGGACTTGGTCCCAGCATGGTGAGGAAGGACATGAGGTGACGTGTCCGATCCACTGAGAACTCGGCCGATGGCGCGGCCCGCCTGGAGGGGAGGCCAAAAGATTTAGAAGCCCTAAACAACAACCAGAATGTAAAAGTTCAGCAGTGATGAAAAACTGAGGGGCGACACAGAGAACCAGATATTCTTGGCACCTTAGAAAGAAAGGCCTTACGAGTGAAGATATATGCCAGCTCCTTTTAAATGTCAGTGATGACCATGTAACCTTTCCACGTAAATTGCGGTGCAGAGCGCCGTAGGTGGCTTGTTAAAGAACGATGTTGGAGAAGCTGCAGTCCAGTTATTTAAAGATAGTGTGCAGCATCAAGCAGCTCTTAGAATTGAAAGTGGAAGTGATTTGATCGTAGGTAAATTTCATAGGTAAGATCAATATTCGGAGCGGTCGGTCTTCAGTGAACTTTTTTGCTGTTACAATATTATTTGTGTGTGTGCAGACTTCATTCAAAAATGTCTTGCATCATCACTGGTCATCATCATCAAGTACTGTAGCTAAAGATGAGAGCTAGATATATACAATGAAGAATATTGTATCCCATCAAACTTGAGAAGTTGGTTGGTCGCGATGTAAGAGGCTTAGGACTGCTGCTGCTTTGAGACACAGAGGAGATTATTGATAGCGACGCTGTGGTGAGAGATAACAATGGAACACGCTCGGCCGTGTGGAAAAGCCTTCTGTTACAGATCAATCTGTGTCAGTCATTTTGAGCCGGTCAGTCAGCGGACAGTCTGGAAAAACAGCATTCTGGTTCTATTTGGAAAGGAGAGATCAGCTCCAGTAGAGGATTCAAACTAGAGCTGTTATGATATACCAGTATTGACGATTACCGTGCTACTAAATTTCAATATTGTGTTAAAAATGTGCATATGATAATATGTAAACGTAAATGATTCAGTGCCATTTGAAAACAGCCTACCTTTTGTATACAGTTATACAGTTACTGTTTTCATAGGCAAGGCAGGCAGGGCAGCTTTATTCATATAGCGCATTTCATACACAAGGTAAATCAATGTGGTTTACATGATTAAAAGTACAACATTTAAAAGCACTAAAAAACAAAGAACATTTAAACACAAAGTACAGAAAAAAAGCTTATTAAAATTACAAAAGGGAGAAACAGTGCAAAAAGGTTAAATGTAATTGCAAAAAGATTCAACATAATGATTTGAAAGAGCTCGGTCATAAGCACGAGAGAAAAAAAGAGTTTTTAACCTGGATTTAAAAGGTTAAAAACTTGGGGCTGACTTAAACTCTGTTCATATTGTCTTTATACCACCTTAGACCAGTATTTTGATTGTAATTAATCTGCCAAAAGAGAAAAAAATAACAAATAAGGTTAAAGATGAATTTCATTGATTGTACCATTATTAGTTACGTTTTTGTTGATATTATGATATGGTTATTGTGACTTTTTTTGCCCTAGATAATCGTGAAGTGAAAATCTGACAGCCCTAATTCAAACACAAGCTCTATCACAGGGAATCAACACACTTCGTAAGTGTGAGCTCGCAAGACGAGCGCCCTCATTAAGGTTTGCGATCGCCTGAAGGATGCGGCCACTGTCTGTCCTTGGGAGGCCCGGAGCGGAGAGCTGATCCCACTTCACACCAGATGAACTTTTTCTCTCGTGACTTTTTAATGCCATTTCACTCGGCATTCGAAATGTCTAGTACAGCAGAGCAAGTTGGACTGATGAGATGGAGCTCAGCTGTCACCACATAAATTTACAACAGCATTATTAATTATATCATGATTTAATCATTGTTTGGCTGAAGAAGAGAAAATCCACAGTTGTGATTTTTTGTGAAAGTGAATCGCTGCAGAACTACTATCTGCTGATCAACAAATTAATCAGTCAAGCAGCAGCATGAAAGGCCCGTGGGAGCAGTGAGACAAGATCAAAAAGGGAAAGTCAGTAATTGGGGGAAGAACTTTTGGTCCTCTTTAAACACAGAAGTAGCCGCGGTCATCATTTAAATTGAGAGGTAATTCCACTGCCATTTCCTGCCACATTTGTCTCTCCGTGCTTTCTCTATTCAGGTGGAATACGCACATCTGCCCACCTGTCTTGACCACTGATTGACAGCTAAACTAATTACAAGGATTTTTCAAGCAAATATGAGATTAATTAGGAGTGGAAAGAGCCTCGTCGCCACATTGACAATTTGCCAGTGATTCCTTTTCACCTGCTATCAAACCCATATAAATCCATTTCACTTCAGCCAAGTCTGCCCTTGAGCACTCTGCTAATGATGGCCTCCGAGAACAGGAAACAGTCCTTATCCCCCGGGAACACACAACCCGATTCAACTCTCCTGGGCCTTCGCTCAATAAATGGCGGGAGTCTGACGTTTATCACAGACAACCACCTGGGCACCACAAAAGAGACAAAGTGTAATTGACAGAAAAGGAGAGACGGAGCAGGGCGGGGGGTAAATGAGGGAGGGATTTGTCAACCCCTAACCCTCTAGGGAATCCTTTATTATTTCTACAGTAACTTAATGTGTTCAGAAAAGGTTATGATGGGTGATTTTTTTCATATTTTTCCACATCCATAACCGTGTAGCCTTCTCTCACAAATTGTCTGCAAAAATAAAATATAATGAAATAAATGTATCGGTTCTGTTCCTGTTATGTCAACAGCCAAAATGTATTTTCTTTATCAAAAAGTGCAACACAGACAGATTCAAGATTCAAGATACTTTATTGTCATTTCCACATACAGTGTGCATGGAAACGAAATTGCTTTCCTCTCAGCTCAGTTTTTTCTGGTGTAAAAAAAAAGTAAACTATGGAATACAAATATAGAAAAAAGTAAAAAACAATTTACATAAAAATACACAAATATTTAAAAATACTGAGACTGATTTTTTTTACACAGTATAAAATCCTACAGGTTCAGTTAAGGTGCAGTGGGTGTAAAGGATGTTTACAGTGGGGACTCAGTGCATCTATCCAAGTATTTTCAAGTGATCTTCAGCTTCAGAGAGTTCAGTATCCGTACAGCTTGGGGGAAGAAGCTGTTGCAGAATCTGGCTGTGCTGCTTCAAATGCTGCAGAGTCGTGTGCCTGACACCAGGGGAGTGAACAGGTTATGGGAAGGGTGCACAGCATGTCTGGAAATTGCCCTGTAAAGGGGGGGGGGGGTGTAGTTCCTGAACGCAGGACGCTCTTCTCAGTGCCACTGTAAAATGTGGTGAGGATGGGTGGAGGCAGGCTGGCTCACTTTAATCTCCACAGGAAGTGGAAGCGTTGTTTTGCCTTCTTGGTCATGGCGGTGGTATTGAGGGACCAAGTGAGGTCATCAGCGACGATCATTCCCAGTGATCAGCAGTGATGAGTGGTCAGCTGATGTCCTTCTGAAGTCAACAACCATCTCTTTTGTTTTTTCCACATTAATAGACATGTTGTTGTCCTGGCACCGCCTCACCAGTTGATTCACCTCCTCTATGTAGGATGTTTCCCCCATTGTTGCTGATGAGGGCCACAACTGTCATGCCATCAGCAGATTTGATGATGATGTTGGATCCTCACTTGTGCAGAGTGAACAGTAGGGGGCTGAGCTAACAGCCCTGGGGGGCACCGGTGCTCAGCGTGATGATGTGTGATGTTCTGCTGCCTATCCGAACACTCTGTGTACGTGTTGTTGGGAAGTCCAGTATCCAGCATGCGCAGGCCTGTCAACATGTGTTGCAGCAGCTATGTTGTGGTAACTGAAAGGTCATGTGGATGATCGATAAATAGATAATGCCTGTACTGTTCTGATATGATCCTTGTCGGCGTCACAGGCTTGTAAAACTCTAATTGGGGAATGGGTACATGGCAACAAGATGCATGGGCCAACAGGGGGAAAACAAACGCTAAACCTTTTTCCCCAATTCCAGAATGATAATAATATCATTCCCATGTCTTTCGACTCTTTCCGATGACTCCATGTGATTGTCATCTTATTTTAAAAGAAAATACATAAGGTAATTGGTGTACTGACACACAATGTCAATGTGTGAATCTGGGTTGTGGAAGTGGAGAAAAAAAAAAAGTAAAAAAGGGCTATTTCATGAATGTAAATTGGGGGGCGTAAGGCTAGATGTAAGACAATAAATATGTCTGTGTTGTGATCTACATCTAAGCAACGAGAGCTGCACAACACCAGTGCACCTACCTGTGAGTTTCACTGGAGGTCAGCTGCAGTGTAACTTTAATGTCAAAATCTGCATAAAATTTCCATCCCTATTTCACACGACACCTGCCTCTAGACACTGTTGGAGTTCATTAGAATGAAGAAAAGCACGTTCACCTAGAAATAACTTGTCTTTAGTAGCCGCTTTAGCTTAAGTGCCACTCTGGCTGCAGTGAGGGTGTGGACAATAACTCCCTCAGACACCTGCGCGGTCAGGAATCAGCGGTGAACACTGACATTTATTGGGTGCCTCAACTTTTTATACAACCGTGACTTTTAAAAGAACAGACTGGGTCATTTGTACTGAGCTCTTGAAAGGTCACAATGGGAATTATTTGGACTCCTTTTGTGTTCTCTGCGTACTTTTGCACAGATTCACATAACTGTGCTCTCCTGCAACACATTCAAGTTATCTGACAATATATGTGGCATTTGGATTCAATGAGGAAGGCAGAGGAATATCATGACCCAGTGCGCTATTAAGGGTTTGTTATTGCAGTTTATATTAACTTCAATATGACACAACTGGGATTATTACTCCACTGTTGTTAACATAATTATGGCTATAGTCTTTTCATTGGTTCACTGCGGAGAATATCGACACATTCATTTTCAATGGGTGTAGAAGAAGGTAGTTTGCACCAAAGTGAGAGGGCAGCAGCACTGTTTGAGCTGAGGATGCTGCTGAAGTCATGGCATCGGCCGTGATAACACATATATCATCTCTGATCCCAGTAACAGATTCAAATCAAAGTGTTTGATCTTACACTGCTTTGTCAGTTAATGTTAATGGGAGCAGTAGGAGGTGCTGCTTTACCCAGAGCATTATAGAGGAAGCTCCTCTGAGCAACAGCCACAGCTCTGCTCATAGGCATTATGTAAAGTAACTTAATTCAATTCTCCTTTCCGGATTATCTGCATAGTGTTACCCTAAAGTGACAACACTTTACATCGCACTCAAGGTCAGTCTAGACACCCTGTAATGAACCAGTTTGGAAAAGCCAGTGAGACAGAGAGGACAAAAAAGTCCTGCCGAGACCTTTCACTGGCTAATTAATTGCATTTGTCTGAGTCATGAGGGAGAAGATGAAAATAATAATAATAATAATCATGAGAAGATAAGAACATGCTTTCAAATTCTGTCTTTCCCTCCACTGGTGAGGAAACGGAGCAGTCATGAATATGAAGCTAATCTCAGTTCATACGGGTTCAAGTCAGCACTGTGGGACAAACTTAGCCATTCTCTGCTATTACATTCGATAACACTTTCATGGAAAACCCACCAAACATGAATCATGAAATTAGCCCTTTCTTTGTATTAGTACAATGTTCAGCACTTTTTCTATTGTTTTGTTTTTTTTAATTCTCTGCTTTCCACTAATTCACTGATGCTGCTGACAGACTTTCAAATGTGTCTTTTGTGCAATTCTTCCAATATTCCTTTATTTCTCGTGAAATGCATTTCATGAAAGCCACTTAGAGCTGCATGTGCAATACTGGTTTCTATGAGAATGGCTATAAGATCTCGACTCTTTTTGTCAAGGCAATTAATTTGAAAATTAATTTAGTGGGGTCATGCAATAAGAGGGTACGGTTGCAGTATTGGCACTTAATTACACTGTTCTGTGTTCTGTTCGGTACTGATGGAGAGTGCCCTCCAAAGCTGATTTCCTCATTGATTCTTTCTGTAACTATTTCATTCACATTGTGGAGACCATTAAGTTTATTTAGGGATTGGAATTAAAAAGCATCAAAAAAGCTGCAAAAGCAGAGAGACTTAACAATAAGCACAGTTACATTGTATTGGTGTAGCCAATGTGTAGCACACAAAAATATATAATTGCATAGTTAAAAAAATAAGTGTGTCTGGAAGGTGCTTACATGGATGCAGTCAGCACTGATGCATTTTTTATACAGCACATATATAAAGCTAATTAACTCTCTAAAGACATGAGGATTCACAAGGACGCAACCTCCAGTTTGGAAGAAACATACAATATATGAGTATATTCTACTGCTGATCCACCTTTTCTCCAGCACAACACTACCTCCATGGTGGTACATGGTGGTAGATTAACATGTTCCTTTTCTTGCTCCAAAGCGACACGAAGCAGCAAGTGTGACCCACACAGGCTCTTGCTCGACACAATCACTGACTGAGTGAGACATTTAATTGGCTGCACACAGAGCACAGAGGAAGCTAATTAGCCCTGGTGGATATCGTTTCTTCTATTCCGAGCTGAGCTCCTCCCTTTGGAGACCAAAGTCATTGGCCTCTGAGGCCCTTTGGTTGAGGAAACAACATCACGCAGGCATTTTACCACTGAGCTTCTTCTGTGGAAGCTGAGCCGACAAGCTTCTTGTTTTTCTCATGAATAAGAGATTAAATGGCTCTTATGAATTTAGGGAGTAAATGAGAATGCGTTGCCTGGCAGTTTCAGGGCACCTTTGAGCTGGGGTTTCTTTGATCAGCATTCTCTGGGACCAACCAAAAAAGCTGGATCTATTATTTGTGTTTATTAGGTTGTAGTACAAGTACTTGAGGAGGATTTAACCCATTGACCAACAACTGAAGATGCTCAATTGAAAGAGCTCATTTCACTCACGATGACAGAATCACATCAAACAGCTTTCAGTTGTAGCAGGCATCTACATATCACTGATCTATCAAAGACTCTTCAGGTTTTCTTATAAATGATTTAGAAGCAGCCTATTACACACTCACTGACAGAGAGAGAAAGCAAATCAAATCATCACTCCATTACTGGTCGGCTGTGGGCCAGAACGTAAACAGTTCATTTTCACACTCTTGACACTTGTTTTTTGCAATCTTGATCTCTTCCTAAACGTATCCAAATTATACTCATGAGCGGCCTATATATGTGGTATTCAAAGAATCCGATCTTACTTGATTTGGTGATATGGATTATAGTTAGGATGATAAAATGGCATTCATTAAAAACCTTTCAAATTACAATTCAAATTACTTGT
>CAESWR010001103.1:373293-391417 GCA_903171835.1 Mullus surmuletus | reverse complement strand
AAGGAAGTCATTTCTGATCCATCCCACCATTTATGTACGTCCAGGATAGTAATTATGTGCTCTGTGCGTCTGTACATTTATTGTTTGATTGGTTCACACTGTCTTCCAATTACTTTCCATTTCTCTGTAGCTTAATGCTTTCGCTTCTGTGGAAAAAATAATAAGAAACAATGTTCTTTTGTTGCATGGGTCCATTTTTACTCCAACCTACCTTACAACAGCTTATCATTAACAGGAAAATCCCCTGCTGTGCAACCACAGTGTGGCTGTCGGCGAGTGGGTGGTTTCTGTTTGAGATCGTGCATTCCAATTTCCGATTTAATCAACATTAACAAGGTCCTTGGAATACATCTGCTGTCCATGAAATATGCATTTTTAAAAGAGGCTCTTTGTGTGTCATGTTTTCAGCGAACACAGATGATGATTTTCCCCCGGTTTTGCACGAAAAAAGTAGATGTGGTAGAGGCAGATGAGTTGGTTCTTCATGCAAACTAAGAATTTGAAAATATCTATCATGTCCAGAGAAAGTGGTCTAATGCTGCAGGACAAAGTATTCAAAACGTGCTGCGTGTATCATTCATGGAATTTCTACTAAAAATGGTACTAATGGTTCTCCTCGGCTCCTGGTAGATATACTAACAACCCGCTCCCTCACTGCAAAAGCAGAAAGGCATCCACAGGAAGCAGCAACAGCTGGAGCTTCTGCCTTTTCAAATCCCCTCGGAATATGATCCATGGTACGTATTCATGTAATCATCACGCTAAAAAGATCATTAGTGCTAATTAGCATGCAAATGCCACTGTTATTTTTCACCCCATTTCTATTAATGGGAAAGCTTGTTTCCTCTGAGTGAAGAGCTATGCAGATAAGTCACAGAACAACTTGACATTGAACCTTGTGGAATAGCAACATCCAGTGTGGAGGAGGAGACTGCAACATGAATCTCTATTGTGTAACTTGATGTGGATGTAATGTGAGATGCAAAACACAATCTACATTTCCTGAGGACAAATAATAAACAAGTACTGTATACTGAGCTTGCAGAGTAACTTTGTCGGTATTTTGTTTTGTGCCAGAAGCATTCTGCGCAGCCTGGCAGTGACAGAACACTTCATTTTCTATTCAAACTGGTCAACTATTCCCAAGGATACCACAATTATGTGGAATTAGGAGCTGTTTTCTGCCTCTGAGCCAAAGCCCCACTTGGCCGAACGAAGCTTTTTCCCTGGATGAGATAGGAGCTCCTCTGATGTTGTAATCAAAGTTCTGCTCAGGCATCTGATCTGTCTGTCCCAGCACGTACTCCTAACTATTAATAGACATAAAAAAATTGCTTCGAAATTCCAATGGGATGCAAGCTGGCTGTTATCAGCACATAGCGCTAAGGCTTACACAGCCTTCAGGTGTTAATTAAATCTCTACTGACATTCCCTCATCCTGCCTTGCAGAATAAACTCCGGTTAAGATACTGCATAGGTAAAGTCACTTCAGTCACACCACTCAAAAAAGAAAAAAAAGGACAGGAGGACATCCAGCAGGAAGCAGGGTGACAAGAGAATCGCCCATGCTTAGGGAGGATGAGTTTGTAAGCGGTGACTACCTCTCTAGAGGGCTGAGAATTGATTTGCCGAGCATGGCTGTCCTCGGCGGCCTCTTCTGAGCCTCCGAGCGTAGTTCGGAAATCTCTTGCGCTGCCTGGCACGCTCACATGATGGCTCACAACCTGAGTGTGGACCTGAGCCATCACGCACACAACTCTAGCCGACCTGGGCCCTGGGCGAGGGGATATTATTAGAGATGAATTGAGGTAACTGCCTTTGATGACCCAGTTCAGGCTGTCTGTCTCTCTCTGTCTCTCTCTCTTTAAGCCTTTTGTTCCGTTTTAGCTTCTTCCAGTCTTGCTTCCGGAATCTAAGCTCTAAAAGGAGGTCAGTGGTCACTAAGGCTTGATGTACTTCACTGCTGAGTATGTGCCGATCCTGAAACTGATAGAAAAAGCTCTGGTGTTTCAATGCTGCATGTCCTTTATCCATGGGTACACTCCATATTAGGGATGACTGATAGATCATCATAGAGGCACCGCATCACAAATATACCCGTAGACACCTCCGAACAATGTGTGTATTTACCTCAACAAAGGAAAGGCAACTTTTGTGACATGGTGTTTGGGCACTTGCCATGAAATACCCAAATAATACTTTGAAAATGAGCGGGATGCTGTTGAAGTAATATCATGCACTGACCAAATATGGTGCTCCGACCACTGTCCAGCACACAAGCTTTTTCCTTTCTGGTCAGTCATCATTAAATACAACTGTATTTTTATCTCTGTTGAGGTAAATCCATCATCATCCATCATCCAATCTGAATATGATGTTTTTCTCCACAGGCAGAGAATAATCATGCTCACCGACTAACTCTCATTACTGCTGGTGTGTACTGCCAGCACACACACACACACACACACACACACACACACACGCACACACACACACACACACACACACACACACAAAGTAATGAGCTTTACAACAGCACGACAATAGAAATGAAAGATGTTGCACTAAAAGTGATGGAATAAGCAATAACATGAAATTAGCAAAAGCCATAACAATACAAAAGCTTAGTTCCTGAATAATTAATGTCTGCCATATCCAAACTCTTATAAAAAGCTATTCTGGTGCAAACAATAACAACGGTAAGAGATAATGTTGCTGCAGTTTGCATACAAACTACACACTCTGTCAGGCAAAATAATTCAGGCACGAAACCGTTTGATTTGTGTATCAAAAATAAATGCGGTGCCATGTCCTTATCTGCCAATCATATTTTTTCCTCTCTTCATCTGTTTGACCTACCTGGGAACGACAAACTCCGGATGCCCAGCCGACCAAATGATATGGAGATTGCAGTGAATGGGGAGGTCTCATTTACATAGGGGCACCATAACAGGTAGAGCCATTACGACAAACGGATTTATCAAGGACAACTCATGAATAAAACATCATGCAGATTTATAATGAAAGTTTATTGTATTTATCTGGCCTTGATCTCATGGCGATTTGAGAACATTTCATATTCTCTATTTCATTATTTTACGATCTCTTCCCAGAGGATCAATACCTGTCATCTCTGACCTCTCTTTACTTCAGCCTGAATTGCCATAGAAAAAGGATAGCAACCAGATATTAACCAACCTTTATACTCCGTTAATGGCTGGAGGTTGTAATAGAGGGGATAGTAAGTGAAATGCAGTGAGGAGCAGCACGTGACCCATTACCAGTTGAATACTTATGTGAGAAGCATAAGGTCTTATACCTACTGTCAAACCGCACCTTTTCTGTTACACAGTTATATGCTCTTCTAGAACACGCTTTCTCTCAAGAGATTACAGCAATTTCTAGATTTTCTGTTGTGTCATCTGCACTTCATATCATGCATAAATAAATAAACAAATCAATAAATAAATAAGCAACCATGTAAATAAGATCACAATTTCCTGGCATAAACATTTATCCTAATTACTGTGCGAACGCTTCTGACTTGAGAATAAACCAAAGACTCAGACAAGGGCCCTATTTTCGGAGACAGCACAAGTCCGGCGAGGCACAAATGCCGGCGTATCCTGATTTTCATGCCAGCGCAAGGCTCGCTGCACATGTTTGCCAATTTGGCAGACCGGTCTGTGCCAAGATGGGCGTGCCAGTGCAGCAGAGGGAGTGTCAGTGGAGATACGCCTGGCAGGGGGACAGTTTGGTGGCAGGAAGTTGCCCGGCGCTTACGCCTGCCTACGTCTGACTGCCGGCGCAGAGCAGCGCAGCCGATCTAACGCAATTTTGGTGGATCTGATCGAGGGCGCAGGTGGACAGATGCCGAAGTCCGCGGACAGGTGTGGTGGATGTCAGACGTATTTCATTCATAAATATGTGAACAACGGGCATCAAACCCTCTGACTCATTGGATACATGAATTTATTAAATTATTATTTAATCAACTCCACTCAACTCAATGTTAATCGAAGGCGCGTGGCATGTGTCATGACGTACAGAACATTAACTCATCTATAGTAGATTAGATCACACTGGATTAAATGATGTAGCTCTAGATCTCTGATGTCCAAACAGGAGGGACTGGACTAGGCCTGCAACGATTAGTTGACATAGTCAGAAAACTCAACTTATTGTTTAACCTCATTGTACCAGCGCAGGCTCACTTGTAACTTGCTCACATTGAGCTAAAGCAGTGCGATATGGAGTCGTTCCGAACGGTGGTTTTTAACACAACGGGACTCTTCATCCTCTGTGAATGAATAAAACTCATAAAAGTGAACCAGCAGAGCTTGAATGTTGCTCACTGCTTCAGCAGCGTGCGAGTCCATAAACGTGTATTTGCATTGACTTGTATGTATTCTGGTCATGTCTCTTGTGCGTTTGGTGTCAACTCGGCTTTGCGAGATGCAGGGGTCAACCCTGCTCATCTCGGATACCAGCATCGAACCACCAGGTTTTCTCTGGTGGAAAAGTGTCTAATGACCATCATTACCATGGAATGATGTGGCCTCTCCTCATGTTAGTACTTGTTTTCATTTTGTCTGTGATTAGCTGCATATTAATTCACTTGTATGATTTTTCCTCAGTAAAAATTCTAAACTACTCTTCAATGTTCAAAATAGTCCGATTTGTCACCCCAGATTGGACCACTGTCATCTATCCTTTGGCTGCCGCTGCAATCTCATTCCTTTCTGTTCTGTTCTTTGGACACTGCAATGGCCTTATCAATGCTGCCTACGGCCAAGATGTCTGAGATTCCAGAATAATCCATCTTTTATCCCTGTGAATGTGTATACAGCTCTGAATTCTGAGCCAGCTGCCCCATGGTCGGGTAAGTCAACAATGAGCCGCCCCCCCACACACACACACACACACACCAACACCACCACACACGCATGCAAGCGCACACACACAGGAGCACTTAGCAGCCAGAAAACAGAATTAAATCATAAACATGTAGAAAACATGCAGAACATGGCGAAAGCTCGCAAACACCCGAATGGAAAGCTGTTGTACACTGCGGATATGTTTCAGATAAACACAATATTTCCTTTTAACTTATGTGACAGGAATGACTGACCCGCTCGCAAGACAGTGAAGACACACAAATCCACACACAAAGCCCATATTGGCTAACTCTTCGCTGCTGCATTTCAAGTTGTGCTTGCCTCTGGCTGTACTGCTCGATTTCAGCAATCATAATAACAGTCCTGAGAACCAAGGCAGGCATTGAGGTTTTTGAAAGCTTTGTTTTTCCAAACAAGAATATCTGCTGGGATCATAAAGCAAGTTGACAGGTCACGAGAAGACATGCATCCATGCTAACATCCTGATCTAAACTAACACAATACCAGGAAAACAAAATGTTCAGCACACTCAAAAGTACTGCTGTAAGTAAAAAATGGCCATGGGGGGTTGTTGGTAACACCCACCCATATGGTTGCTGGGATTAAGCCTGTGGTACAGAGCTGGGGAATGTCTGCTTGCTCTTTCACCCACTGTGGTTTGGCATGGCCGGCTGTGGCTTGGCAAAGTTGGATGTAAAGCTGGGGTCAGGACTTGACCCACCAGGAGGCCCCTTTATAGCTAATTGCTATCCCACCATGGCAAACCTGGCCTCACACAACAACAAGCTGGCGGAACGATGCCCAAGCAGTGAGTAACAAAGCAAGTTCAGAGAAGACAGAGAAGACAACAACAAGGAATCTGAAAAAGGACCCTAAGCTTTTGAGCTCTCCTTTTAACATTCTCTGTCCAGATGAATTAAAGTTGTATCTTACTATAGTCCTTACCTACTTTATAATCTGTTGACAGGCACCATCGACTATAGAATGCCAGTATAATAATCAAAAAATAACCAACAAATAGGATTGTAAGTGTAAATCTAAAAAACTGAGATATATTGTCCATAGTAGCCATATAATCCACATTTATCACGTCTACTGTGGCTTTGGCAAAGAGTCAGCGTACACTCACACACAGTATCTATTGTGATTTACTTGCTGCAGTTAATGCCTATCTACCCTTATTAAATTGTTAACGATTTGTAAACAATTCATTATGTCATTCAACTTACTATTGTTAAATAACAAATTGTTAGGTTTAATTAAGTCAATGTAAGTGATCAATGAGTAAGGACCTATTTAATAGTAAATTGGCTGGTTGGTTTTAGTAGATGATGAGCTAAACCTTACCTCATAGAACACTCATGCACTGCATTACCATGAATTTTGCTTTAATCTAACATTAAATATGAATTACGAGAAAAGAAAATTGTGATTATGTGTGCACCAATATCATTATAGTCCTATTATTGTCAGTATAATAGTCTTACTCTTGTGTCTGTGATGGTGAGGGTCTTCCAGTGGTGCATACAGTGTCTCACATAGCACACACCAACTGTGCAATTAAAGGAATTGAGTGTGTGTTCATATGTGTGTGTGCGTGACTGCATGTGTGCCCTGCATGGACATAATTTCCAGCAATACGTTGAGCAATGTCGTCACCATCACACGCATTGTGTATGGAGTGGAGTTGGATTAGCCATGAAGAACTAGAAGTGTGTCCGGGCAGCGAATACCTCTGCCAAGGTCTGTGTAATATTTCCAGAGGAAATTATACAAATCCAGCCTCTGCTAAGTTTCATGGGAAAGGGTCTAGTCATTTTCGACTAAACCAGTTCAGAGACTGGTACTCAGAGAGCTAGGGCCTCCACCATCACCAGTGGATCTTCTAAAATGTAACTGGCTCTTGTTTGATCTGTGCTACATTCCTGCAACAAGTTTGATAAAATTGGACCGGTAAGGCAAAATCATGCTAAACAGACAACTTAAACTCAAGGAAGGAAAACGGTGAACTCATCTTAAAACTAACTTTAGCAAACTGGTACAATTATATATGAATAAACAAAATGGCATCCTTCAAACAAACCCGAAGCTCAATATTAAAAAAGGACCAGAAACCATGAAATATTCACATTGTCTGTCCAGAAATGACATCGTCTGACATTGTTTTTGACTGGTCAAACCTCCCCTGGCAGATAATTACACACAAGTAATAAAGATTTCAGTGCACTGAAACTTGGCGGTGAAGTAATTCTCTGATACAAGCAGACACATCACATGCACACCAGCTCATTGAAACTTAAGGACCCAAAGGAACTTGCATATCTATTATTCTCTTCCCACGCTCCTGACTGCAGGCCTCCCACTTACGTATGGCAGACCTAACTGTTCTAACAGTAAATAAGCTGCAAAATTATTGTCTGAGTTCAAGTTTCACTGAAAGAAAGAGGCAGAAAAGAAAAGCAAGCTTTTATTTTAATCAGTAATAACCCTGCTTTTACCTTAATGTGCCAAGATATCTTCCATTGACATGGTAATTTGACTGGGATGACATTCAGCACTGAGGAAGTAAGTACTTTTACTTTAAAAATGCACTCCTACACCGACTTCTTATATCTATCTTGGGATTTACTTTTAATATTCACTTAAAAACCGGAACACTTCCATATGTATGCGCATCAGACCACGTCATGACTGTGTCACATTACAAAGATATTTATTTACTGCCATTGATCTCTAATGTCTCTTTTTGCTTCCATTGTGTTGTCTGATCTGTGGGACTCCTTGGAGCTAAAGGTAATAGAGGATTCAGCAGTGATATGTATTATGCAAGACTAAAAAAAAACAAAAAACACAGAAGGCGAATAAATGCTCCATGCTGAAAGAGGAGATAAGAGATTTTATAAGCTTTTGAGACCTTGGCCCTGGTCACTGGACCATCAGGAAAGTTTCATTAAACTTCTCATTAGAGACACACTGAGCTTGTGTAATGACTAAGCGCATGGACAAAACACCACAGACATGAGGAGGGGCAACAGCAGTGGACCCTGGCTGCAATCTCACTGCTGCCAACTCCTCTGATAAGAGCATTTGTACTTGGCAAATGAAACAGTGCTGAACATCTGCTTTGAGAAGCTTGTGTTTACTAGACTGTTAAGACTTCTCACCTATAAGCTATTAGCATTGATTTTAACAACGCCTGCACCAAGTATTTTCAGAGAAAGTTATGTACAGAGAATCACAAAAGGGAAAAGTAGCCATTCTTTTCTGAAGTGTAAGCCATTGAGGCCGTGGTAACAACCTTGTTCTCCAGGCTTGAAAGATGAATGAAAGCAAGCAACATATTTTTGTCGGTGTCGACTCCATGACCTCCATGAGCTCAGTGATGAGGGTTTTCATAAGGATTTTTTCTTTTGCACACCTCAGCACTCCAGCACCTTTCAACTTAAAGGTCGACCAAATGTCACAAGGTTATCCACCCACGATGATCATGAAACAAGATGTAGTAAGCGCTGTAAGCAACTGACAAACGTGAATTTAGCTATTGTTTGGAATGCACCAGTGCCCATCCTTGATTTAATAGCAAATTACTGTATATTACATTACTGTATAATAAATTGATGTGATGATCTGATTTTGTTCATCCTATGAAGGCTTATAAGCCATTTCTTTCTTTTCGCATTTTCAGTCACTTTTTTTATGCCATATTTTTTCCAAACTAGAACTTGAATAGAGCATAAATCATGCTGGATATCTCAAAAGGTTGTGATCGTGACTGACATTATATAAAGACATGCTATTTACCACAAAAGATGATTTAATCCATGGTGGCAAGCGGCCAAGAATCTGTACATTGCTTCCTCTGTGTTTTTCTTCCATGTAAAATTTCCCTCCCATTCATTTCCATATATACAAGGCACTCATGGTGACGCTCTCTCAGGGGATCATGGATCGGGAGGAGATAAGATGTAATCAGAATGTTACGTCTACCTCCTGCAGTGTTCAAATGTCCTTGAGTAATAATCTAAATACCTAATTCTACCGAATGCAGCTAATTGAAGTAATATGTATAAATGAATGAATAAGGCGATACTTGACTAGTACTAAAGTACTTTGACTGCAGCTGATAGTTGCTTTACAATGGCATTTAATTTATTGTAATTGTGGTTGTTTTGTGACACACATGTGCTCTCACTCTCTACTCACTTGCAACTTGACTTGTTAAGCTTTCTTGGTCGCAGCAGCAGCCAGCCAGCCAGCCAGAATGTTTTCAGACTGGAGTGCTGATTTTTGCTTATGTTCCAACACACAGCTGCATGGGGTGCAAAACTATTTTCCCCCATATGAATGCAGGACATCAGGGTGCTGGTTTGTACAGTCTCTTACCAATGTCTTTGTCTGCAGCGCAATGCGCCATTTGCCAGTTTTTGCATTGAATTATGTGACTGCAGGATCATATTTTTCTCAAGGGATGGTCTTGTTGCCTGAGGACATGTAAAGATTTTCTTTTTCCCCACCAAACATCTGATAAGCAGAAAAAGCAAGACAGATGAAAGAGTACGTTCCAGCTCTGAATTGGTAACAAACGCCTCCTTTAAAATACAATTATTGCGCATATGTGTGTCTGTGTGAGTGTCTGTCATTGACTGTATACATGTTTGCCTGGTCTGCATGCCTGCTTGGCTCTGCAAATGAAACTTTGTATGAACACTCTGATCAGTGTGCCCCTTGGCTGGAGTGAAGCCTGGCTATGAATATAAATTTAGCATTCAACCCCCCCCCCCAACCTGATACAGAAGCCAATCAGTTTTTTTGTTTGTGTCAGCATTTACTAAGACGCGCTGCACAGCTCAAAAGAGCCAGCCTCCTTCAACCAACCTCCTCAATGTACCTCAAGGGCATCGGCAGACTATGCATGACTATGCTACGAGTTGGGGAAAGCTTGGTTAAATTTTATCAAACAATTTTGCTTTTTCAGAATCAAAGCAT
Source organism: Mullus surmuletus (assembly GCA_903171835.1). NCBI lineage: Eukaryota > Metazoa > Chordata > Actinopteri > Syngnathiformes > Mullidae > Mullus > Mullus surmuletus. The sequence continues at coordinate 381,533 of CAESWR010001103.1, read as the reverse complement.
CCATGGACTCAACCCACATGGCATGAGGCAAAATATAATGATGAAAGGGCAGTGGCAGCGCACCACCGCAAAAAACTTAGAAACCTCACTGAAGAATATTGAACAAAGCAGACTATTCATAGATTTCTTTCAGGCTGTATAACAGCATGTGACTTGCAATTGGACCAGTCAGGTTTTATATTGATTGCTTGTGTAATCATCACACTGCGTTCATGTGGCTGCCAATCCAACTACACTCATGAACAATTACTCTTGACAACTCCTACATAAGCCACACCACACTTGACCAGGAGTGATAGCGAAAATGCCTCACTTCATTTTCAATCAATTCCTCCTATTTTCTGATATGAAAAGGCTCAAACACTGCAGACCAAATGCTGTCTGCCCATCTATGAGCTGGTGGATATCAGTTTATGTCGGCAAAATCTTTCTTGTATGATGTGTTTGAGAAATAAACAGCAAAAGCATTCAGAAACTAATGAAATTAATGATTCTCAGCACACATTCCATACCTCCCCTGCCACATTTACTACCATTTTTCTCTCACCTCTACTTAGGGGGACAGACAGGTGATAATTCACACTGAGAGATGAGAATAATAAGAAAAAGAGCGTGTTGTATTCGCAGTGGGAAGGCAGCAATGACACACAGACCCTATTGCTCACACTCTGCTCTCATTATCTGCTGTGACTCCAGGTCTTCAATATTAGCCAACAATAAGCACACTGCAGTACCATCTGCTCTGCCAGTACTGGTTATTTTAAGACCAGGAGAGACAGCCATGGAGAAGATGGGAAGAAGAAAGATATACAGAGCTATTTGTGGAAATAAAGAGAAGCAGGGACAAGGAGGCAGGGGTAACATGACAAGAGGAGCACCGAAATACATATATAAATAATAGTGGGATATGTTAAAGCAAGGTGAAAGCTGTGAAAGTCTAACACGAGTTAAGAACAATTTCCTTGAGCACAGTTGGGGGACATACAACTAAACCTTATTGAAATAATAATTGAGTTTGATGAAGGAATCACAGCTCCATGCTGCCATCACCACCTCAAAAGCACCTTTGGACTCATCATTGGCTAACTGACATGCAAACATGTATGTTTACCTTCTTCAAGTAAAATATCCTCTTCCAATTAGGTTCCCAGAAAGGTATTTCCTTCAGATCCTGTGTATGTTGTGTACACCATGTAGATGTAGAGGCAGGCTAAGAATAGCACAGACGCTTGAACGCACTAATCAATCCGGACAAGAATGCCAAAGCAATTCATCCCTTACAATCTCAGGTGTGTACACCCTGGAGCATCCTCTGTTACCCGTGCAGTGTTATGTAACACATCTCTAACCCTTTTGGTCAAGGCAAAGTACCCTAAGAGGGCAGAATGAACCTTTGTATGTCACCTCATGCAGCTAAATGTCCTAAATTGGTAGATAGTAAATGGGTTGTAGTATTTATATATCCCTTCTTTTACCCACAAGGTACTCAAAGTGTGAGTAAAGGACCTCATACACCCACTCACACACTGATGGCAGAGTCACTCAAGGTGCCAACCTGCTCATCGAGAGCAGTTAGGGGTTCAGTCTTTTGCTCAAGAACATGAATCCTCCCAGCCAAGGTGATGAACTGGTAACAATCAAGTTACAAGACGGCCGCTCTACCTACTGAGCAAAACAGTAGGCTGATTCTGTCACTCTCTATATCACATTTAACACGCAATACATGACAGAATACTGAGAGACCGATGTCCATACTTGCAAGGTTAAATATGAAAACAAACCCCTCACCCACAAATATCTCCAAGAAAAATCCCGACTGGCAATAACAACCACGGCCCTAACACATGAGTGAGCGACCCTTTCGCTGTCCAAGTAAGCAGTGGCATCCTTTTGGGTGGCCCAATCTGAATTTATGGGTTTCATTTCAGCCTGTGAATGTTGGATTCTCCCAGAGAAACATAAATCCCTGCTTACTCTTACTATGTCAGGTGATTGAAATTCTTACCTTCTGCCTGATTTCTTCCTCCATTTTGACTGGGGAGCCAAGCTCAGCCACTTGCTTCACACCATCACTCGCAAAGCCTCCATATTCCCACAGCACATAGTCCCTGGAGTGGGATGAACCAATGATGGCGGACCAGTGATTGGCACGACCTGTGAAGTCAGTTACACTATTACTATCACTAAGTTATCGTGTCATTCTTTGTTCTCCGCAGTAACACAGCTCTGGACATGGCCATGAGTTGATTGGTGTGACTCAATGTTGGACAAAGCTCACTAAACAATAATTTCTTGTTTTCCCTTTTATTTTATCTTTAGTGCTGCAATCCACTTACTGAATTGAAATCCACTTCCCCCATTTGTAATTTCTACAATAGAAATCACGCACTGGTGAACGGATTTGTTTTTTTCAATTGCTTTTTGCAGCTGCGAGATGTTGCCTGAGAAGTGTGAAGTTTTACCACTGGTTTCAGCATCTTTCGGCGGATTGTTACAGCATTGGAAAACATCTTGAGACCTTTAACCGGAAAAGTGGTCATCTTAGGAGGTGCAGCGTTAATGTTTGCTTAAATGTTCTTTATAGCAATAAGTACCTGAGACAATTTGGGCCACCAGAAGCAATAACAGTTTGATGTGCTTTAGCCTTTGTGCAACTTCCACTGAGATTCAAACATCATCCATCTCTGCTTCCACAATGTGCAATACTGTGCATAGAGTATGTGCAGCAGTTACATTATCCAAGAGCTGCACTTTTTCTTTTAACTTTTAAAGATCTTTCAGCAACTTGCTGAACCATGCACTTTGTAAGGCATATTCAATGAACATTGCAATCAGACAAAGTTTTGTATGGTCCTTTTTCATGTATACAACTGATCAACAACTTAGAATACATGAATGAATGAGGCCAAATATGAAAGGGTGCGAGACAGACAAGTCTACTAAGTTACCAAAGACTAATAATAAATACTGGGTCAGATTATGTTGTAAATTATGGACCCAGCTGTGCATGTGTGTTACTATAGTTAGATAGGATATGACTTTGTACAAGGAGACATTCAACTGTGGAGTCCCAATGGTGGGGACATCACAAAAAGCAAACAGCGTGCCCTGTCCTCTTTAAAACCGATCTATCTTGGAGGTATGTGTTTGCCTATGTGTGTGAGAATGAATCCCATACTGGCTGGTCCTTCCCAAAGACAGTGACTTAGGGAATTCTTTCAATCACAGGGTTTATCTCACTCAGCTCTAATCAGTATATCGATCTGACTAGCGAGAGCCTGATTTAAACAAGAGAGCCGGTGTAATCCTCAGCTCCATTCGCATCCTGATATTGCGGCACAAGGTTATACTCTCACTCAAGCATTGAGCCACAGTTCACAATGCACATCAGCACAAAGCGGGTGTAAACTACACACATAGGGAACATATCTTAGAGGTTTGGTGTACTGCAGTGCTGTAATCAAGATTAAATGTGTGATACAGTAGCGGTGACATGATGAAGAGGAGGGCGTTTTGTGCTTACGGGGGTAGTCTTTGGGATGAATCTTCTCTGACCAGTTCCCAAAGAAGGTGACTCTATACTTGGCTGTTCCACAGGCACAGCAGTCGAGCTGAGGTTTATCTGTGGCATCTCCGTACAGGGATTCTGTATAAAAATGAGGAAACGATGGGGGGAAAAAAGCAGAAAGGAGTGTGAGATAAGTATGGAGACATTGCTCATTAGTGTTAGGAGCGGAGATGCCCATCATACAAGAGATGGGTAGTTTAAGTAAATGGAGAGCCTGAGGAAGAAAGAGAGCAAGGGCATACGGAAAGAGGAGGATGTGCACTGCCATTCTTTTGATCTCTTGCTCAGTGTGTCATTCAATGTCACGCACAGCCAGAGGGTCATACTCATTTACAATTATTCACAGAGCTGGCGCATAAAAGTGTAGAGGAAATTTCCCTGAATCAAAACGAAGAATGAAAGAGTAAAATGTGGGGGGGCAAAAGAGAATAGCAGCAGGTAGGTTTGAAGGAACTTGAAATGTGGGGTAAATTATTTATACAGTGTTAATAAAAGAAGCCTACCTTTCTCACACATTCTCTTAGTGAGTGAGCCTTCATCCTGGAAATAGATGATCCTCTTCTGCACAATGCTAGCCCTGCACAGAGAGAGAGAGGAGAGATTAGGGCAGTGAGAGGTTTGCTGGAGATCAGACACACAAGGTGACAAAGACAAGTGAAGAGCATGACGAGGAAATACTAGAATTTTTGAAATACACTCAGAGGCTTTCAAAAAGAAAGCAAGAGAAAACCACAAACATCAGGAAACACCTCCAAGCTAAGTGGTTTGTGATGCTTGATGATGATGAGTCATAACAATCCCTGTGCTTTTTTCCTCTCTTCTTATTTTTCTAAACTCTCTTAAAACAAGTGAGTGGACATTGGAAAAGACAGATCAGCCTCTCTTTAAAACTGAGGCACATGGTCAGCACATTATAAGCAAGGCTGTATTAAATATGTTTTTATCCAACAAAATGAAAACACATTAACGCCCCGTGACAGAAGTGTTGCACCCAGTAATACTCCCCCAAAATGGCATCTCTAGATTGAGCTGTCTTGAGAGCTTTTGCTGGCTGCTGAGGGAGCACAGGTCTGAGAGGGGTCTTGACATGTAAATCAGCCACAAACAGATCTATTCAGATGCCAGCAGACTTGAGAAAACAACAACAGAATACAAGCCTCCAGGCACCTAGCTTCCTAACAAACACCAGTCTTATACATCAGCCATGGCTGCGGGAAGGTTTCCATGGCGATTGCCAAACAATGTGGTGGATGGAGGTGCTAGACTGGCTTGATCCAGGTGGGAGCTGTCCAGCTGGACTGGTGGGTTCCCATTTATTCTGGAGTATCAGACTAAGCTTAACTGTGCTGGGCTTTGTTATGCAGAGCTGATCCCAGCAGGGCTTCTCTGCGAAAGGAAAAATACCTGGAATCATGTAGGGACAGCAGATGTGGACTGCTATCCAAACCAATCCATCATACAGCATCGCCGAAAACCGACTGGATAGGAGTGCACCAAATTAGCATTCAGCATTTGCATATTAACAAATGACTTTAGATATTAACTGTCAATTAACATGGCAGATTATGTGACGGATTAAAGTGTAACTCCACAACAACAGTGCAAACAAGAGGCTTCTTCAGGAGAGGCTGCTTAGGACATAATAATAACGTGTACATGCTCTTCATTCTTCAATAAATAAAAAATAAGAATTTAAAAGTCTGGAAAGGAATGCTTTAACTGTAGAACAAAAACAGCAAACATCATTCAGATGTTTTATATCCAATTTATATCAGCTCTGCGTACAAAAGGCTAAATGCTGGTCTGTAATAAAAGTCCAATCAAGTCCAACTTCTTGCCATTGTCTATGATGGGTGCTTTGATAATTACGTTTCACATCAAGGCTTCGGATAGTTTGGGAAGTTCCAGGGTCACCAAAAAAAATGCTGCTCAAGCTTTGCACAGGCCGTGAATAACTGCACTTCATTCAACCCTGAAGCAGAACTCTGCAAAGTACAGGACGACGTTGAGGCTACGCAGGAGTATAAACAAACCTTCACAATACAATGTTATTAGCGAGGGAAGGTTTCCATGGGGACGCGAGTGAGACTGATTGAAAAGAATTCAATTTTTTCGGACCTATTTAAAAGCTTTGTACATCAAGAAAAAGAGAAAGTCATAAGCTGACCTCTCTGTGGTTCCAATGAACTCTGTAAGGCCATCCGCAGTGCAACACTCCTCCATTTAGCCTGCCAACACTTTCACAGCAGCACCGCTGTGCAGACACAGGAGTTGATTTCAAGAGGCCGTAAGCCACAACTGCCTCATTTAACATGCTCTCAGACACACTGCTATTCTTTGTCACATGAGATGCCATTCATCTCAAAGACATCTTTTGAAACGCACACATAATTATAATATTTCATATACGGTTAATTGCCTGTAATTTCGTTATTAATCCACAAACACTAGTTCTCTCTCGCTCATACACTCGTTGCTCTCTCAGATACACTTTGGCTCTAAAACCCATTTTAATTTGTACTCTTAGAAACATCATTCTTACCACTATTAGGTCACAAAGACATGGTGGAAACAGGGGCTATGGTATCAATATGAGATCACGATTTTGTGTATGAGGGCATGTGCAATTTATGGCTAAAATGACCTCACAATGTGGATGAAACAAGTCATGGTAAGCAACACCGCCGGCACATCTCTAATTGTTCACACTTTAATTCAATCTCACCCCAATTTCACATATCCCGTTGAGGGAGAGGAGTGCCCCCGCCTCACTGCTTGCCCACTTTCCTTGGCCGACCAGACAATCAAGCAGAGTAATGCTTATTTAACATCCAATTTAAATTCTATCTCACTTTGGCGGATCCACACCACCGCCGATCCCATCACCCCGAAAGTGCGGTGATTTGAACGTGTGCGTGTGTGTGTGCAGGGATGTGCAACTAAAAAAATAAAGAAAGAAAAAAAAAAAGATGGAGAGTGAGTGAGTGGAAAATTATAGATTTTTCCTATGGCTGTGGTTTCATTGGCATGCTCGATAAAAAAAGGATTTAAAAGATTTCTCGTTTTGTTCCATCTCCTCCTGTTATAAGATTGCATTTTGGCCTCCATTTAAACTGAGATTCAACTGTTCCTTTTTCTATGCTCCCGTTGTACACTACGGTATCCCAGCATCCTCCTAGATCTGTCCCATGGCCGTTTGGAAGGAAAGGGACTTCTCTTGACAGCTGCACGTAGCTGTGACACTCATCTTATGGCTGATATACTGTCTCACTCAGATGCCCATCAGAGTGAAACACACTGCTCTCCATTATCGTGCGCCAGAGGGAGATGACAAATAAATTGCTTCCCACCTACAAATGCAAAGATGAATGATAGCGCCGACGCCAGCAGCAACTGCAACGTGGGTTATATTCTGACACGTGGAACAGCCTGGGCCGGTGTTAGAAAATTCCACTATTGATTGTTGGGTGATGGGTGCTGCTCAGGTACGATTTCATCATTAAGTGCCTCCTGGTGAGCGGAGTGGAGGCCAATTATTTTCAATCCAATTAGACATAAAGATCTTGTTTGATGTCAGATCATAGACGAGAAGCACCGCGGCAAGATGTTGACGCTCACAGGTTTCGATCTGATATTGTTCAAAAGACGAACTCCATTAAAGTTAACAGAGCAGAGACGAGGAGGTTTATCGTTACAATTTTTCCTCATTTTTGAGTTTACAGATATATTTTCCATCAAGCATCTATAGAAAAACCCCCCTGGCAACAAGATTAGGAATCTTTTATCACCATGATGAACAGCGTCAACCTGCCATTTTTCAAGACTTCTGAATTCTGATTGTCAGTTACCATAGCTCCTATTTCCTGTTCCCCACATTGCTTTATTTCTTAGGCCCAAGGGGGGAAAAAAATTCTAATGTTGATCTCTCATCGCTCTGCTGTTTATTCTGAAAGATTGTTGAGTGAATAATAAAAAATTCTAAACCCAGATTTTGTAATATTTAGGTTGTAATTCCATGTGTAGTTTGCCACCACTGAAATTGTAAAAATTCATGATGATATAATGAATCTTTTTTAGGGGTCCAACTGAACCAAATGACAGTAATTTGCACACATTTTCTGTTGTTGTTTGTTTTCGAGAGGACATCCTTCTTCCTGTCAGACCATTTGGATTACATCTACCGTGCTGCCATTTCCCATTTATACCTTTCTCTTTTTCAGTTCTTGCCGTCCTTCTGAATGTCGAATGTCATCAAGATTCACCTGACTGCACTCAGTAACACAGCTTCTCAATCACTCATGAACAAACACTGGTCCTGCTCTTCTGTTCCAGTCAAACATGCTGAAAGTTAAGCCCAAGTAGATTTGATAACGGCCGTCCTGATTGGATGAAGGCTACAATGTGCGTTAGGAAATTCTACTGAGCTCCAATGGGTTCACTCCGAGGCACCGATCTCCACACCTCACAGTGCTTTCCAATAGAGAACATCTGGCAGCAAAATCCATTATACCTTAAACTGAGTGTTAATGTGAGTGTTCAAAAAGTTGTAACAATCAAAAACAAAGCAATAATTGAAATAGACTAGAAATAAGGACACATGGATGGAAATTTAAGCGTGAGGTGACTGGAGCATTGGGGAGCAAGAAAAATAAGTGGATTGTCGCAGAGCTCA
>CAESWR010001103.1:314020-341883 GCA_903171835.1 Mullus surmuletus | reverse complement strand
TAGCAACCAACAATCCAAGAACACTTCACTTGGAATGACAACTCACTCCTGCTAACCTTGATTTGAAATGATGTCCGTAAATAACAAAAGCAGGTGCAACAAGGGAGAGACATGGTGACGCGTGTTTCACATTCTGAGGAATACCGATACAGCTCTCATTCCTTCCGCAGAAGGTGGACGACTGACAATGCCCTTCACGAGACATCCCTCATCAGTTCAGATGGTTTAAGGACTACAGCCCGCCATGCCGCACACAGTTTTTTGCAATGGTTCTAGCTGATCTGCAAGGTGCCCTCCACTTCTCTAGAGCCAGTTTGCAGTATTTGGAGACAACCATGCTTGAGGCCTGGCTCTGCTTGCTGCCATTTGCCTATATTACGATGGCGGAGAGCTGCCAATGCGCTGAAAACACAGAAACACTGCAAAAAGAGAAACGCTGCAAATTCACCAAACAAAACAGAAGTGCGCCGTCCCACCAAACTGAGGGATGTTACCAATTCTCTGGGATCGGTCCCTCTGTAAATACACCAGTTTGATGCATTTTCTCTGTCATAATTAAGTGTTAATTAAATGTTTGTAACCTCCTGGCGAAGAGGAACTTTAACTTTTTGTTTAACGTTTTTTTGAATGAAAAATAAAGACGTGGATCAGTAGTTTTCCTAAAATGCTGTTAAAGATTACGACCAAGTGTTTTAAAACAACATAAAGGGAAAATTTACATTTATATTCCACTTCTTATAGTCTTGGAATCAGGAATGGTCCATCCCTCAGTTTAGTGGTCTCCTGTGTCTCTGTCGACAGCAAGGTGCATGGAGTTCTCCAACTCTCTCTCAATGGACCAATCTGTGTTGTCATAGTTTCCCTGAGAAGGTAGCTCTTGGGGTCATAGCAACATGCACCCCTTCACTAAGGTAAAGTATTAAATTCTAAAAAGGGTCATTAAAATATAAAATATGAAAGTATATCCACCCGAAAAGGAATTCTAACTGCAAACTAGTGTGTAGCTTCCTCCCTCTCCCCCTCTTCACCTCTACCATGTTAAATTAGATTCATGAGAAAATGAGCAAAGAGGACAAAGCAATCAAAGACTCCAGCTGTTCCATACTAACCAGGGGATGTACTGTATGTCTCAGTAAATTTGTGGATCACAGCACCAACGTATTGGAAGAGCATGATCAGTATGCCAGTCGTGCGATGACCTTGAATAGTGTCAAAAGTGAATTTTAATTTTCTCCATGACTCCAAGACTTCCATATCACTCAAATTGAAAAACCTCAGATCAATGTTCAGGTGAAGAGATGAGCAAGTCCCTTCACTGACAATATCTCTGGCAGCAAAATAAAGAATTAAAGGGGGTCCAAGAAAAAAAGTATCGTTGCAAGTATTGACTGATTACGCTCCAGACTCTGAGAGACCATTAGATGTTGCGGCTTGTGCTCCTGCCCAGTATTTCAATCCTGAGTTTGACTGATCACCAACAAATTGTTTTGAGGGACAGGATGAGTGATGTGGAATTTCACAGATGATAAAAAGCATGGTAGAAATACATGCAAGAAAAGGGCGGTGTCCTCTCTAATTAGATGTAGTACGCCATAGATACTAGAATGTTAGAAGTTTGACATTTCTTAACAAACATTGTTTAGACATGCCTGTATATTTTACATTAAATTATATCCATTTGTTTTTGGTGCAGACTGTGCTGTAATCCAGACTAAAAGTAGTCCACAGGCAGCCGTAAAGGACTCAGCCTGACATCCCACTGTTTAAGAGCATATGCTCAACCAGGTGCTGGAGGGGACTTTAAAACAGTCCATTGTCCCTGGATATAAAGTGACAGCACATAAAAAGCAAGCACCAGGATGCAGTGGATGATTAAGGGGCAATGACATTTAATATGCCGTCCTTAGGAGCTGCACAAGGACACAGCAGTGTCCTCTCATTCCTCTAATACAAAGGGGAGCAATCTTACATATCAACTGTACCACTGCACTATTTGTGTGACTGTAAGATATGGGCTTGTCAGTATGCACTGGTGAGGTTGGTGTGATAGAACCACAATTTCCAAGCACTGGGCTTTCTGGATATTAGAAATCACTCCCTCTGCAATGGAAAGAGGCCACCCATTGAGAGAATCACTGCCTTGCTGAACCTGGGCGAGCTGAAATGCCGCTGTGCTGTGAGTGAAAGGACTTAGACAGGATAACACTCCAGCTGCAGAGATTTGCTGCGAGTGAGAAGAGAAAAATGATGTGAGAAGTTCTGCATGATTGAAATACTGTGCTCATCAAAGCCGTTTTCCCAAATGCAATATTATCACTTCTACTGTCAGCAAATGTCTCAGTGCAACTATATGAGTCACCTGTAAACCTGTGTGAGGTGTTTTGCTTCACACAAAGACCATGACGTCAGAAATATGTGAATATTTGAAATCTCTTTTGTTCCCATCAAGTTCATGAAGGTGATATCATGTCCTTTGATTCTACTTTCCAACAGTAGGGCAAATATAACACAAAAACAGGGCAAAGAGGGAAATGACATAAGATGAAATACAAACCTTCCATGTATAATACTGTTGTCAGTCAGCTGCAAATTCAAAATTCACCATTATTAGGCAAACTTACTTATCACTGATAACAATATACTTTCCATAACTCCTGAGGCTAACAGATAAGCACAAGTATGAAATACAAAAGATTTAAAGTAGTACAGTCGCCTTTGGTCTTCAACGCAGAAGCAACAAGCAGAGAGCATCTCAGAGAGCATTGCACAAAATATAAACAAATCCACTCTTGCTATTTGAAGGTCAGATCACAATGTGTGTCCTAGGAGGATGCACTGCAATAGACAACATCTCTTATAAAACTCTATTCTGGACTGATGGACTCATTCATGCATTCAGCTCCAAAGCCAGGAAGTAGATTGGTAATCAAAACCTTAAGATGAGTATGTTTATGACTCTGGCTCTTTCAGAGAGCTCTAGTGGTTGATGGTAATATCCTTTCTTCCTTCTATGCAGCCGAGCAATCAATGTGCAAAATTTCATCTCAGTGCAAAGGTGTGAAGATGCACTGTGAGAATGGAGAAGTTCTCTTGAATATTTAAAAGTCATAGTTGTGAAAATTCAAGGATGAGTTATTGGTGTCACTTAGCATACAGTCATATTTTATCATTCATAGTTAGAAGAAGAAGCTCTGTATGTGGCAAAAAGAAAAAGACTAAGTGAGGCAGTTTGTGAAGGTTGGTGGGTGAAAGAAACTACACAAAAACACCACACACAACTTATAAGAATTATCAGGCCAACCTGGAGCAATCAGGTTTTTTATCCAATATCAGACACCGCACACAAAACCAAGCAGGGTTCATGAAGACCAAGGAAAGCATTGCTACAGTACCTGCAAAAATCCACAGATGAGCCACATCTGATCTGTCTTTCTGAACACTTCAACCTCAAATTTAGCTCTTTTTAAATGCTGTGCATGATTTATGGTTAATGGTAAATCAATACAATCCAAAGAGGGGAAGTCGTAGTAAGAATGTTCACTAGTGTTGGGGAGATGCTTTGTGCCTACAAAAGGCATTGAATGTATCAAAGGAAGGATTACATTTGGGGCAAAAAAGCTTTTTAGAGTAAAATGTGTTACTCAGTTTCAGAATACTATGTTAGAGGTGAAGGTATTGGATGTTTTCAATAGGTCAACAACCCAGCCCAAAGGGATGAAAGTGAAAAAAAAACAACCTTTTAAACTGACCAAAAATGAGTCCTGGAAACCGTGAGAAAGAGAAAATATCAGCAAAATCAAAAGGAAGACCTTGAGAGACCGTGGAAGAGTGGCAGAAACTGCCAGCAAACAAGTGCAGGAAAGAGCTTCTGCAGGCTGGCTGCAAGAAGCATTATGAGTTTCTTGCACTGCGTTGTTGCCAAAGGCTCATCATTGCCAAAGGCTCTGGAACTAATATTTGGGGAGTGCAGTAATTACGACCCATGTACATTTTGTGTTTATATAATTCTAGTAGTATGCAAGTTTGATTTTTTTTTTTTTAATATTTGGAATCATGTGTGTTTTATTACAGTTTTTTTTTTTTTATGCAAGTTGCTTCATTCAAAATCTGATATAATGAAACCAGTAATTGTGATCGATTTGTTTATGTTTGCATGAGCATGAGTGATTCATGAGAGGTGCCAACCACACTTTTAAACACCATTCTTTGGATTGAATAGTTTTTCATATACACATTATGAAGACACGAAAATTAGCAATTGTAAAGTACTGAGTACTACTGAGAATACACAATTGATGGGCCATTCCTTGTAGACTCTAAAGACAATATTCTGTACCTTCAGTTTTTGTGACTGCACAAATGAGCATAGTTTAGGTCTGCCAAAGAAAACATTTTGAATATTTGAGGGAGGTAGTAAAACTATGCAAGGGGGTGGAATACTAAATCAGGGCACACTTTACCAATTTTTGAGTAGAAACTAATGTTGCCACATGTCTGCCACATGTCTGCCACACTAACCATAGAATGTACACCATTCTGTACACCATGGGACAAAAGAACACCTCTCATTTGATTGATTTATCAGCTTAACAACACCCAAATAACCTTAAAAAGGAAAATTAAACCATATTTCTCTCAGTGCAGTGTGCTTTGAAGTAGCTAAGTCATGCATCCTTATGCATATCTCTTGCTGTAAAAGATTAACCTTTTCCTTTCTTTTTCAGAGAAAGATTTATACATCTGATTTTAGATGCGGTTTCTAAAGGGGTGTGTAGAGTGATATCCAAAGGTGAAGGGGTTTGACCAGTCACTAACTTGTGAAAATTGGGAGTAAAGGTGACATGTCAGATGTGGACACGGGGCCAAAGTTCATTAACTATCGCCATCGTCTAATGAAGATTTTTCCAGCTGAGGGATTTTAGCAATTGCAGCAGTAAGGCTAGTGAAGCATGAGGAGTTGAGGCCTCAGAGCACAAAGTCACCCCTCACAGAGTGCATTTGGGTCAGTTGCATCATCAACCTTTGAAAAAATAAAATAAAATAAGTAACATGCAGGAACTCATTATTTCTCAATGCAGTGGCAGCCATTAAGTAGACACACGCAGACATCATTGGTCAAAGGAATTTATCTTCTCATGTTATCTTTATAAGCTGTAACAGGTGTTTTTGCAAATGGAATAACCATAACCATTAGATGAGAGCTAGAGAGGAAGAAAAGGTTGATGTGAACCAAATAGACAGTTAGACTTTTCGTACCATACTGTAAGTATCTTCCCTTTTACATCCATGGAGCGAATCGTCACCAACTGCACATCATGAGTTATTGAAAAAGAGTATTGATCAAGTTCAGAACCCCTCAAGGAAAATGTATGAGGCAAGTTTTTTTTTTTTTCACAAATCAATAAAGAATTATACTTCATTTTGAATTCTGTAGAAAAGCCCCACAAGTGGCCAGGGAGTGGAGGAGGGCAGACAAGAGCAGTCAGAAACTGTGATTTTATGTGAGACCCCATGCAAGGTATAAGGAAAAGTACAGTGCAAAGAATATTAACAACTACAGTAGAAAATGCATATATTGAAAAAAAGATACAAAAGAAATAGTGCCAATATTAACATGCGGTACAAATTGGTTTCAATGTTGAGGTTTTTTTAGTCTTTGTCCATCTTCTCGACACTATGCAAACACCAAATACAATGAAGCAAAAAAGAAAATGTCATTGCAAGGTTTGGCTCCAGCTAATATCAGCCTATGGCATTATGAGTTACAAAATTAAACCAATGTCACTGCGTATTGTGTTCATGTAAAGTCTTTAGGTTACTGAAATTATTCTCTTGGCTTCCTTGATTACATTAGCATATAAAAAGAAGCACCCCCGCCACTGTGGCACCTGGACTTCTATTACATGAGACGCAGGTAGGATCTTGCTGGAAAAAACATGAATGTTAATCAGGTTTCCTTTAGCTTCATGAAATAATTCACAGGGGCAGGGGCGGGATGTTATGGCAGCTTGGCCAGGTATGAACTTTTGGTGACTTTGCTTAGTGTCAGGGATTATGGCATACCCTCTGAGCTGAGTAAGTGCCCATTTACCCACAGAGGAGAGAGGACTGAAGGACTGAAAGCAGTTTCCCAAATAGTGCATGTTTTGCAATCCTGTGTAAACCCAAAAACCCTCGCTGGAAAAAAATGGGAGGAGAGGAGGAAAAACAAAATAGAAAACAGCAAATAATGTCCTCTATCTCCTTTCCCCTACACGGGAGTTCCTCCTCGGTATGGTATGTCTGGTTATGTGTACTGTGATTTACGGAGCAGGGGCAGAGACCTATTAGCAATGAAATAACATACCCTCTATCCAGGAAGTGATTTACGTGTTCAATAAGCCTCCCCGGCTTTCATTTGCTCCCTCCTCTCATTTCACTTCCTTATTCTTGACAGCAGCAGTAGAAAAGCCACGGCATGCAAAGTGAAATCTGCCAAGGGAAGCGTCATAGGTAGGTGCTTGTACGATCTGTTCTAATGGGGGTTTTGCGTCAAATGCTTTGCACAGGTGCTACACCTCTACCATTATAAAATGCTGCTGTTAAGCTTGGCTGCAGGTTGGAGTAAAAACGCACCAAAGCTTTTAAAGTTACAGGTGCTTCTTGAATAGCTGAAGAATCAAATTAAATGACCCAATCAGATTTCTTTGAGATGAAGACTATTGAAGGTAGACAGTAGTGGATTCACAGTAGATTGGAGAGAAAGTAAAGGATTTAAGGATACATTTCCACTTTTGAGACAGCAGTTGCGCAGAGAACTAGTGACCAACCAAAACCATGCCAAATGGCTGCCAACTCAAAATTCCATGAAGACGATGCACAAATACATTGCAATAGCTAAATATATTGATGATTACTGCTAAAACAAGTAATAGAAATAAAGGTGAAAGCAACATTCAGCACATGTGGATATAAAATGGAACTTTTTGTTTTTTAAAGGGGAAGTAGAGTAGATGTAATTTTAAGGATGTTCACCAAAGAGGATTTCTGCCCACTTAAATGTGTATGACAGTTTACTTTAATATGTTAACCAAGTAATGGAACATGCAGGCCTCCACACCCACACCACCAAACCCAAAAAATTAATCTACAGAAGGAAGGAAGATGGGATCGAGGAGTTGAGCATCAAGAAGGTGAGATATCAGCAGAAAAGGATCATGAAAGAATGAAAGAAAGAAAGAAAGAAAGCAATCTGCTTACAGTAACAGACATTAATTTCCTCCCCAAACAGGTGGTGGGGTTATTAATCTAAATCAGGCTCAAGCTTTGCCAGCTTCTCTGCTCCTTCTTTTGCCAAAGCTCTGTGTATTCCATCCAGCCAAAGCCTTCCAGATGCTCTCAATTAGAACTGAGACAGAGTTGTAATTTTATGGCCAAGTCACAAAGGAGGAACTCTGCTTGCTATTCACCGCAAAATAGCTTCCAACCTCGAAATGTAATCCAAAATCTATCCTCAACCAGTCTGAGATCTATAAGTCTATTCTTAAACTTAATTATAAATAGCATCTAATTACGGGCACTTGTTTTTAAAGATATATTTTTGTTTACCCTTGGCCAAATGTCCCAAAGCCGGGATAAATCATGAGGAGACGAAGGGGAGTAGTCTGGTAGATCAGGAATCAAAATTAAAGAAGATTATGGCTTTAGAAATGGGCGTTTTATTATACATCTGAGTGCAAACGCCGCAGCTGTCTCACTGTCCACTGAGCCAGATCACGCACTTGAGGCGCCATGTGAGATTGATCTTAAACGCTTTTATGGAGTTTGCTTTTGGCTAGTATTATAACTTCAATGGCTTTGCCTCATCAGCTGTTAAGGGAGGAAAGGGACGGAGGGAAGCAACAATGATTTAGTTCCTCTTGCCTGACAATAGAATTGTGAGTGCCTTATTTAGTGTATATCCCTATTCATTCATCCATTCATTCATTCATTCATTTTCAAAGGATGTCCATTAACTATAAGAGTAAAATCTTGGTGTTTTTAGACAATGAAGTTTTTCAAGAATTGAGGGTTTTTTGTTTGTTTGGTTTTTTCTACATTGCTGGATCTTTGAATGATAGAAGCCTCAAACTTCGATGAGGGAGCGTTAAGGCAAAGAGGGTTGGGCGCGTGTGTGTGTGACGGATAATGTTGGAGCGAGGGAATGCATCGTGTCTGTCAATGGTTGTCCTCACAAAGACAGCTGTGCAAACATGTGTCTGTGTCCACACACCACAGCTCATAACCAAACACAAAAAGGGGCAATGGAGAAGGCGTATGTGCGGTTGGAGAGGTTTTTACATTTTCTATGGATGTGTTATCTCCTCACTGAAACTGGAACACCATTGCATCCATTAGAACCAGCAGAAGTATAACTGTGGCACCCTCTCTTCACACAGGAGAAAACAAAACATTTCTTATCAGCAATGACATTTAAATTTTTCCATAGTGGAAAAATCCACTGATAATTGATGTAGTCATTTGTCTGTAAACATAAAAATCACATATTTGTAATCACTCTAAAGGTCAAATTTTGCCTTATTTCAAAAACAACATAGAATTTATTTATTTATTTATTTAAATTGCAGATGTCTATGGGTCTCTTGGATGACTCAAAACGCATCCTGAGTTGAATTATTGTGACTGTTTGGAAATATATTTTTCATAATTCTGCTAACAAAGACACACGACTAATCACATAAGCTCCTGAGTAAAAGGATCCTGACTCACAGTGCTCAATGAATCTCAATAATATCTAATCAGTAACGTTCACAATCAACCACAGCAGGCCTCAGTAAACAAAAGGTAATTTGGAAAATCAGCCAAGAGTAATGAATCATCCTGAAATGGAAAATTTTGCATTGCTCTCACTTGGAGAGAGCATGATTACAAAAGCTTGTATTTGTGAAATCTTGACGAGGGCATAAATATCTACAAAGTGGGAAATGTTTTATCAGTATCATCCATTTACTTGTGGAAGTGCATCGTCCAAGTCTCTGTCTTTGTTAAATGGCAGTGAGGAGACGTGAGCTAGAGAGTCTTGGACAGCCCCTACTGACTTCAAACAGCCAGTACACCAAACCCAAAGACACTAGCCAAGTCTGAGAGAGGTCATAAAGAAGCATGCAGTTCCATCTTATTTAATATGATATTTCTAGCTCTGAGTATCTCCTCTATTTCACACTCACAGTAACCTGCCCATAGCAACAGTGTGATCATTCTTTGAGGAGGTGGACAACTTTTGTGGACAAGGAAAACGCTGTGATGCACCGACCAGAGTAGGCAGGGGAAAATAATCAATAAAATTACATGAAACGGCACGGAAAAAAACACACACACATTGCCCGAGTTCTGAAAACTGAAAATATGAAATAAATAAATAAAAAAAACTCAGCAAAAGGTTTTTCTATTTCGAGCTGAACTAAGCTGACACTAAAAATGTTGCACAGCTTTATTTACTGTAAACACATGATTCATCTGAGCTGGAGCATCTGTAGCGCAGTTGATAATATAATTTTAATGTTGTATTCTACTGCGCAGTTCAAAAGCATCTCGGTTAATGAGACTCAGTCTGGTCCTGAGTCTGACTCTCAATCCACCACCCACTGAGTGCACAGATTAAATTCACACTGCTGGGGAAGAAATCAGTCACTGGAAATGTCACATTATATGACAAGAGAAGAAAACAGTATAAGATCACCTGAGTGTGATTTTGTCTGATCTTAAAGACTCATCTTTATATCACAGATGCTGATGCATCGTTTCATGAATCCAGTCTCCAAACTTCCACAGCATTGCATCAGCCTCATTCCATTTTGAGATTGACGTCAAATTGTGAGTATCAGAGGATGGAAACACATCATGTCCGTTATCACAAAGGAGTTGCAACGTTCAAATCTGTTTTCTCAGCCTTGACCTGTCCCTGCAGAGGTCACTGAGATAACCACACAAACTCCCTCTGCCGATGTGAGCTCAGACACTGCTCTGAGGTAGCTAAAGGAGGGTAAAGTGGCTCCAAGGTAATCCTCAAAATTGTCTGATACAGCGATCCATCTTTTGCGTACATTTTGTCACACATGTACAGAAACACAAGTCATCTGCTATCAAAGAATGCATCATTATTACAGTTATTACTCCCACCTGAGCTACTTCCAAAACGTTATTCCCATGAGCTACTGCCTAATTGCAAAAGTATCTTCCGATATTGTTTTTCTTCCTGCAAGATTTTGTTATACTCTTCCTCTCTTCTGTCCACTCTAATATTTTAAGGCAACACTTTCTCCTGACTGAATGAGCAGCCCTCTCTCAATCTGTCTCCGTCTCTCTCAGCAAGATAATCAAATTAGTTGTGCTATGACTATGCTTATTTGCTTCTTCGATAAGGATGTCGCTCTCCTATTTGTGTTTCCACATCACTAGGGTGAACCCTGCTGGGCAGATGTTGAACTGCCAATATATGGCACCCCTTATCCACCTTAAAGGTTTGGATGTGGTTGTGGATAGTCAGAGCTGGCAAGTGCTTGCAGAAATGAATGAGCAAAAACACAAGGGACGTTTGTAGGCAAGGCAACGCAAAGCAAAAGTCAATTTTCAACTCCTCAAAACAACAAGTTGAAGCTCAATGAAAAGGAAGCAAGTGTGAGACACTTCATGTCACATGAGTTAGCGTAAGATCACAGTGACCTTCGACCCAACAGCAACAAATAAATAATAATGATAATCATCATCATCATCATTTCATCCACCCATATGCATGTGCAAATATATGCTAAACTCAAAGAAACTCCCTCATTCAGTCGCTGAGATTAACATCTTGCGATTTTCATCTACATAATTTAGATGTTATATATATAATTTACATGTATTTAGAAAGGGAAAGATATAAAACAAAGGAAGGTGATAAGCACACTAAAATAGTAGTTCAGCTTTGATTCAGTGGGTTTTTACAAAAGGCTAACCGTTGAGAAATTACAACCATTTCTTATACAGTGTCCCTCATTTTTTACAGCCACTAATGTAGTTGGACAGTTTAATGCTAAATTGTCAGCAGAGAAGGCTCTCCTCTTATTTCATGAAAATTCACTTTTTGCAAAACTCTTTGAAACAAAGCTAAAGTCTGAATCACGAAGTCACTGTTCAAATATGCATGGAGCTAAATTTATTTAAGCAGAGCAACATTTTCATTTAAATTCAGAGAAGCTGTTTAAAGCAATGGAGGAGTAATCCCCTCGTTGCCACAAAGCTTCGCATTTCATTATAATGTTTGTTACATTGTCACCATATCCATGTCAAACAGATTCTGTCTTGGTTTTCTATGTACTTTGCACCATAAAATGTCTAATTGCCATCGATGGAGTCGCACCGCGGTAGGCAAATGGTGTTCACACCAGATACTGGTTTTGTGACCCTTGCTTACAGTTGATGTTACTTAAAGGTCACCTTCCGAGCCAAATTCATTTTGTGAAGTTTTTCTTACAGTCATATGTGTTGGCGTAGCATGAGTATGAGGTCCAAAAATGAAAACATTCTGTCATTTACTTGCTTTCTCCACTTTTTGCCCACTGTGTGCTGAAACGAGCAGATCTGAGAGTTGGAAACGTGTGAGGTGGAAGTCACTGTCCACTCCCCCCGGCTGTAGTGGAGGCTGCTGTCGATCAGCCCCCCCAGATACGATGAGCCATACTATTAGCTGGAGCTAGCGTTAGCTAAATGGTAGTAACTGAAACAACACATATGAACAAAATAAGAGATTTAGAAAAAAAAATGGTGGTTCAATTAGGTACGGTAGAACGACGGCATTTCTGCCGTAAAAAAGACTTGTAGGCTAGGAACATACACCAGCGAAAGCCGCATCTCCTGCTGCCCAATGGGGGCGTGGAGTGGGCGTGGCCAGACACAGCTCATTGACATTTAAAGGTACAGGCACAGAAACAGCCCGTTCTCAGGAGAGCTCACTAGAGCCACTTTTAGAATGGCCTTTAAAATAATGTTTTTTGGCCTCTGGCAACTAAAAGAAATTGTGTCAAATACCCCATAGAAGGTGACTTTTAAAAACAAAACAAACAAAAAATAAACGTCTCTTGCACACTTTACCCACTATCCCGGACGACTTTGAAAATCCCCCCGGACAATTTTTTTGGAAAACAAAAAAAAATAGAAATAATGTTCAAGGTTGAAGGTTTCTTTGTTGTCCCCGTGGGGCAAATCATTTACAGCCAACAGTAACACAGACCAACAAACACAACAACATATGGCACAGAAGACAACTATAAATAGGCAGATTAAACAATCCCATACTTAAGTGACCTATGGCAGCATGGACAAAAGAATTCTTTGGTCTATTTGTCCTGCATCTTGGCAGGACGTATCTGCGGTCTGACGGGAGTAACACGAACTCAGCAGCCAAGGGATGTCTCTGGTCAGTGAGGAGTGAGGAGCCTTACTTAACATTTTCATAAAAGTACTGTCAACATTAAAACTCTGCAGTTTAGGATAAAAATGTATGCATTGATGTGTCTTTTTGCAAACAGCATCAACATGAAAATCAATCATAATTCCAAGCGTATCAGATATTTAAGAAGTAACAAACCGCTGTTGCGAGGTCGGATGAAAATGCATAAATATTTCAAAAGATGAGCCATGCCTGTTTCACACTGTAAAAACAAAGTTGTATCCGGACGCACTCACACTTTCCACGCGTTTGTGAGCTAACGGCTTGCTGCACTGAATATGACCATCAACACGCAGCTCGGGGCCGTAAAAAACACAACACTGCAGACAAGACATACCAACCGAGCTGAAGAACACTGCTACTCCTTCCATCAGGGGAGACACAGTCAAACACCCACCAAAGAGTCAAACTGCTTCCACAACACAACAGACAGATCGTAGAGCATCACCCTACACCACTTAGCAGCTTCCAGCTCCCACAGCCCTTTCCTCTCCCTTTCGTTCGTTCCGGTTTCCTCTTCAAAGTTCTTCCTCAGCGAGCTCTGGTTCACAGAGATCTCCTCTTGTTGCCAATGTAACCAGAACTTAATCACTATATATTCGTGTCTCCTCCACATGGACACTGTGGTAGACGCGTTTATATGCGAATATGCGAGTTCTGTGGTTGCTTACTAGTTGCTTGCCACCAAATAAAATGGCTACTTTCAAAACATTTGTACCACCGAGAGTTGTTTCTGTATGTCGCGGAATTAAACGGATGTATTTGCTTGAGATGGAACCGTTTGTAGAATGCGAAACCTCGCTATATTACTGGCCCTCATCCACTTCAATGTGTCGCCACCATCTGTCTGATCACAACAAAGTGCTGCTACTTCAAACGGAGAGCTGATGTTGTAGATATCATATGGTGCGTTGGGGTGGGTGGGTGTTGCAACCCCCCCAATAATACAAACCAGTCAAAACAACCCCGCCACCCTCACGCCAATATCACATTATCAATGACTGATGATGAATCCTAATATAAACAATTATAAACAAGACAATGTGGTAGATTTTTTTCAATTTGGCAGGAACAATAAATAGAGATGTTTTTGACGTCATTTTTGACTATGACCAATTTTCAAAAAAACTAATCCCCAGGATCAGCAAAACTGGTCTTTCTGGTCCCAGGGGGTGACAAATATGCAATAAAACCATGGGGTCAGGTTTTTGCTGGAAGGTGAAATCATTTTTTCCCCCTTTAAACTTGGTTGTGAAGTCAGGATTCACCTGTCCATTACGGGGGGCGTTCCTGGCAGGTGAAACAGAGTGAAGTAATTTGTTTCCCCCTGTAACTCTGGTTGTGAAAGAAGAAATTTGCTCATATTCATCAAAAAGGCAATCTCAAATACTTTCACCAAGGTAACTTAGTAAGGCCTTAATTAAAAACAGAAAAACTGAATTGGTCTGCAGGATTTTCCTCTCACACATGTGAGACACCCTGTAAAAAGCTGGCACAAGCCAACTTCATTATAAATTCTTCATTATATATCTATTTCATGGCTCTTGACAACACTGTAGCATAACTGGCTCGATGTACATTATCCTTTACACATGCAGCACACAAACACATATATAATGCACATGATAAGTACATTTTTATGCACAATCAGGCTCCCCTCATCTAATCCCCCCCTCCATGTCCCCCCTGATTTTTACCAAGAATATGTGACTAAACAAGCTTGATTTGCAAAATGAAACATAGCTATATGCAAATCAGTTAAGAAGACTGGTAACTTTACTAACTCTAACTCTCAAACACTAGGGAAATCATCATCGTGATTTGGAATCTTGCATGTCAGAATAAAGAATAAAGACACAAAACAAGAATAGTAACATATGTGTATGGTAGAGAAGAGTTAGAGATACAGATGGAGTAAAGCAGAGGTGGTTAGTTAAAAATTAAAGTATCTTATTCTATGCAGCAGACAGGGTTTTGGGGTAGTGGTTGGTGCTGCAAAGAATAACAGCTATTGGCTTGAAAAATTTCCGTTATCAAATAAAACCATACTTGTTGGCCCTCAGAAAGTGCTGGCAAAACATAGCAGTTTACATTGTCCGTCGCAAAAGCCAAGTCAAACTGATGTTGGATAAGTGGCCGCATGCTTTTCTCTGTGGTTCTGTAGAAACCACCACAACTCCACAGTCTTGCTGAGTTTAGAAACAGAGACTCTGATTGCTGTTGTGAAGACAAAAGAACAAGAAGAAGGTCATCACAATATAGTTTAGTGTTGAATTCTTGAAGCTCAATTAAAAGAAGCAGGCAGACAGCAGGTGTTCTTTGGCCTCTATTGAAGGGAAATTTTCCTTATAATTCTGACACTCAGTGTTTCATCTGTTCTTTGAGTTTGGTGTCAACAACAGTCAACAATCAAGCAGCAGTGGGCATTATGGGGCTTATCTATATGTTGGTAGACAAAACGATGTGTTTTCACTTCCTTTCACTTCTATCAACACCTTTACTGGCTGTTGAGAGAGAACTTCACCTTGTCAACCTGCTAAAAAACTGTACCAAAGCTTAGAGTTACTGTAGAGAGAAGTTTCTTGACCTGGCAGCTGTAGAGAATGACGATGACTGGCGAGAGTGAGGCCAATTAAAACTCCACTCATCAGGTGGCATAGATCGGACTGTATGACGATGTGAACAGCTGGAGTTGGTCCCTGGACAACACATCTCTCTAAGAGCACGATTAGCATGGCAGTTGGTTTGATATGTATGCAGTGAACAGACATAGTCATGAGGTTGTGGAGGCACTGTATATTTGAAGGCAGACTGCTTTACAAAAACTGTCAGAATATATGTCTGTCAGTCTGCTTTGACGGTGAGCGTTGCCTTTCTGGACTATTTCAAATCCTGTTACCCTCAGCTTTTTAATCCCCCGTGGAGATACTAAAGCTTGTGTGTATGTGGGTGTTGAAGACTTGCATACTGAACATACTGACAAACCATTTTAAGTTATACTTTGACACAAATTGTTCGTTCTTTCACAGCACCGCAGAGAAAGTGATGGTTATCAATCTGAAAACTGTCAGCTCTTTGGACCTGGATGACACCCAGGGGCAGGAGGCTGCCCTGAAGCAGGTCAGTGTCAGTCTTCCTTGGGCTGATATGGTAGAAGTTAACTTCAATTGCCCCTTTGATTGTGTCTTACAGATAAACAAAAATGCTTAGACACCAGGGGACCCATCAGGAGATCAGACTGAGATGCAGGAAGCAGAGAAATTGAGTCTTCAGTATGCTGTCAAACAAAACAACCTTTGCTTGAAGCCTCAGCGAGCTGAATCCAAGGAGGGCAGAGAGACACACATGTTAACATTAACAGAGTTAAATAAACATTAAGGTTTACATTTGACTTGTTATTTTCAGAAAACAGCTGAAGAGATGACATCTGTGTTACATAAAGAATTATCGCTGGAAAGAGACAAATACTACAGTTACATGAAGTGAATATCATTAGAAAAAGTGTAGCATTTATAGCTAAGAGTGGATGCTGACATTTATTATGAATAATTTGCGGTATAACATTGACAATGACACCGACCAACCGTTCGCTAATAATTGTGTTAATGTGTGATTATTAATGAACAGTGGCAGCTGCTGGAACAATCTTCTCCACTTCGAAGTTGATGAATTATATCACTTAAAGACTGTAATTCTGTTGAATATTGATTACAACAATTAAACTGTAATTGACTCACATGTTGTGCCGCTCTCTCTTTCTCTCTCTCTCTCTCCCAAGTGAAATCTTTGTTCTTTCCCATTGCATTGTTTTCTGATACAACCAACAACTAAACCACTACAACAACATAAACCAATAGCTTTAACAGAAGACTCAAACACCTCATCCCACCCCCAACGCTGTGCACCTGCTTTCTCCTCCAGGCCTATCCCCCTCCAATCACTCATCCCGTGTGTTGATTAATAGTGTGATTGAATAATGTGATGTTAGTATTTACCCTTTTTTATGACATCTCAGGGGCAGCAAGCGCACACAAATCCTGTGTATGAGTGTGCGTTTTGGCTAGATCACACTCCATTTCTTCATACTACACTTAGGGGAAACTTAGTGGCAGGAATTCTCAATAGGGGGCTCTTGTGAAAATGTTGCCATGCCTTTTGTTGGTCAACCATAAATGATCCAAAGCAACACACAGGCAACTGATGTATGTACTAATTTTGTTTCATTTTTTAAGCAATTTAATGCTCTAAAAAAGCAATTCTTTCAGGAAGAATAATAATCATCTGGCAAAAACAACAGGGTCCCCAACACCGCCGGTGCTCAGCACTGAAACATGAAGTCATGGATGATGCCTATATGTCTTCAAGCCCCCTTTTTAAATGGCTTTTCTGGTTGTCATGATTGAGACCAAGTTTATCATAGAAGGAACCATTAGCTGTCATTTTTCTGCCATGTCTTTTTTAAGACATGCAGTAGTCCAATGAGCTGTTCAGTCGGTGGCCTGGACTTGGTTGGGAAGCAAAGCACTTTATGGACACTAGGGGGAGCTGAATCACACAGTTTGCGGATGCGGTTCCTTTCACTGCTCCTTCATGTATCTGCTGTTTGGAGCGGGAGTCTTTCCCGCCAACTTTGTAACCTTGTAACAGTTGGGTATAAAAATGGAGATTAAAACAGTGGTTTACGTTTTTTTGAGGGAATTTATTCACTAATATGTACACAAAACAACTTTCATAAAATGCAATGACTCCATGACTCCTGCAACACTTTGATTTGAGTTTATGACATAGGGAGCCAAATTCTTAAAAAAAAGGCAGCATGATGCTCTTCAATTCTGCAAGCTTACTGTTAATGTGCATTCAGTTGTTTGTTTTTTTAGAAGGAATTAGATTGTAGCAATAACAGCACCATTATAAATCCACCTTGGCATGGATGTAATGTCTGTTTCCATGGTTTCTCTCTCTTTTCTTCGGTTTTTAGTTGTCCCAATATTTGATTGCATCTCCTTTGCAATCACCTCCATGATGCTTTCCACTCGTCGTTCTAGCACCTTTAATCTGTGGTTGTAAACTTCCCCTTATTGCCATATCGTCTATGTCATCCGTAGCCCTTTCTCATCCTCGGGCAGCATGTTCTATCATCCTTGTCTCTATGGAGACAAGGGGACACACATCTTTTACCAAACATCTGAAGAGATTATAACAGCCACTCAAGCAAGCCTGCGCTGTGTTGGTCCATCGGGTTTTGAGGGGCGTTCTCCTTCCTAACATGTCATTGTTATCTCATAATCGAGGATGAAGGCATCACAGCTCATAAGTTTCATTGGTGTTACTGTAACACAGCAGAGCGAGGTGCTGCCGGCAGCTGTCAGTAATAGTTGGATGTCCATGAATCTCTTTGGTTAGTGCAGCCTGTCTGTCGATACCCAGCTACTGCTTTGTACTCATTTCATAAATTGCTGTGCTATTTCTCTTTTTGTCCTTTCGCTCTCCTGTTGTCGCAGCACGTGTGTCTCTTTGCTTGGCTGTTGCTCAGTAATATCTGTTGAGGCTCTGGGTGACTGTGCTGATGTCTGGCTGTCCGTTCATCCAGATCTCGCGGAGAATCCGTTCCCGCTCCTCTAGCCGCTGGGCCCGGTCCAGCTCTGATGACGCACAGGAGGAGAACAAGGTTAGAGTAGCCTCGCAGACCGTCTGGTCACATCATCAAATGCCACGTCAATACTAAGCAACTTCCTATTTTTAAGCACAAGTGTGTTGCTCAGAGGGCCGGAGAGAGAGAGTGTGTTTTGACCCCGACACAGTATTTCGGTAGCATACAAGTGGAAACTGACAGAATTTCAATGCACATTATTACTGTGATCACATAGAAATATTTTTTCTTCATCTAGAAATGAGTATTTTGAAATATGATGATGATATATTATGTGCAAGAGAGAAGCACCTTCAGCAGATGTAAACATGCCGGCATGCAGCAGTGCCCTCTCAAAGCGCCTGCGTCTCCGTGCTGACAGGTCAGAGGTATCATCCCATTCCTCTGACTCGCTGTCCCCAACAGGCCGCGTTACTCCGGCTGGAACGACGGCCATGCTGTCCGGGTTGCTCTCAACAAGCTGATGGTGCTGCTGACAGCCATGATGGCGGCGGTGATGCCTGCTCCTGTGGCGATGGTGCGGGTGCTTGCTGTTGCCATAGTGGCAGTCTGCACGACAGTGTATCTGGAAGACGATGGCGCACAGTGTGACAAGGAGGCCAACACACACGCCGCCAAGAAAGACCAGAGCTGTCCTCTCAGGCTGGTCTGGGGAGAGAGGGACAGAATTATTAGTTGGTGAAACACTGGCAAAAAGTGTTAAATATATTCAGGGTGTGAGTGACAATTTAAATTTGATTTTCTTTCTCATCTAGTCATGTAGTACCCCCCATTTAAAACATAACCCCCCCCCCCCATCTACTTCTCTTTCACTATGTCCCACTATGTACACAGTGATGGCAGCAAGGGTATCAGGAACAAATCTGATACGCTGAAGGACACTTTAAGGAATGAAGATCCCCATTGACCCTGCGATCCATGTAAAACCGGTCTTTTCCACAAAGATGAATTAATCGATGAATTCACCACTAATCTTTTTCATTCAAAGTGAGAGACATTTGGATAACGATGAGTGCTCTGTGGAACACCATTTCATGACTCCACCACTGCTTACCTGCAATGAAGGTGTAAGCTGCTAGCACATTGCTAAGCAGTGCCATCTCCTGTGGGACCACCACCTCTGTGTTAGTGACCCCCGTCGTTGGAGCGCTCATGATTTCTGACTGAGTCAAGCTCATTGCGCTCCTCTCCTGGTACAGCTGGTGTACATATTGATTCCTTCACCACTGGTCAGGTGAGCGGTAGTTATGCGGCGGCACTGAGCAGACGGTGACAAGAAACAAAACAGTGACACAGTCGTTATAAAAGTTTGGAGAACAAAGCAAAGCAACTTGTATGTATGGAGCTTGTTTCATTAGAAAGACACAAGAAGCATAAAAGATATGCACTCTCAAACATGTCTTAAATAATAACAATAAATAATTTAAGGACTAATAGCACATTTTATTAATTTATACACAATATCAGCAAGCACACCCATAACAATAGTGCATATAGGACCAAGTAGGAAGATTACAATTTTAACTTTGAATGCAGGAACAGTATATGACATATTAATACTGACGATGGTTGTAGATTCATAAAACTCTTATGAGTGCATTATTTTTTATGTGATATAAAATACAGAAACTACAGAAACTACAGACTGCAATCCCTCCTTTTTGTGCAGCCTGTGTGGAACACACACTCAGTGTTATTATTTGTGCAATGAATTATGATTCATGCTTGTCTCCATGCCAGCTATGCCCAATAAAATAATACATGTTGCAATGTTGAGCCGTGCTTGAAGAAATTTGCTGTCATAAATGCGTCAAAGAACTCCAATCATTCATTCTGAGACACCTCCTGTTCACAGGCAAGTTATTGTGCTGCCATTTGACAAATTGGACCTAATTATAGAGTACTTTGGAAACTTTGCTGTTTCACCCCTTAATCTAAACATAACTCACCACTTGCTGCACTATTATAAAAATGCCTGAGCTGTTAGACAGCAGATTTTAGGAGAAATATCCACAACAGCACTTAGACCTCAGATAAATCGCCACATGACAACACTCTAACACAAAGACGGTCAGAGTACAAAAGTTCCACCTTCATACATTCAAGTTGACAGTAAGTTGGATAGTTTAATTCTAATAATAACTGTTCAACCACCAGGTGGCAACAAACATCCATCAGTGTTTTCCAGGCAGCTAATTCCATGTATTTGGTCTGCACTGAGAAAATGAAAGAGCTAGACTTTCGCATGTCAAGATAAATGTAGAGTAGAAATACAGACTAAGACTTCTACAGTGTATTGTGTTGAGACACGCAGCCTGCTCATGAAGCCCCCCCCCACACACACACACACAAACACAATTAGGAGGGTGGTGGAGACAGCGCTGTGGTGTGTGTGTCTGTTTGCGTGTGTGGGGTATTGGTTGTCTTTCATAGCATAAATACATGTTGAACAAACCCAGAGCCCAGACTGTCTTATGATGAAGAGAGGGTGGGAAATCCAAACTCTACAAAAGCACCACAGAACAATAGATACGCTGAAATCCAAGAGAAGTCTGTCATCTACCATCATGTGATCTCATTTGTGTGCTCTCTCAAAACCTGTTACAGAATGTTTAATTCACAAAGAGAAACTATGCCTTTTTACCATCTGCTACACATCTTCCGTTTGCCCTAAGATGAAGTTTTGTGTGAAATCTGCACTATGGTGAAAGTTTTCAGTGTGAATTTGGAAGAAAGAATCTCAATTACCAATTCGGTACCCAGAAGAATCACTCTCCATCACAAATTGCGAGTGTCATAAATCGGCTACACTTGATTTAGAATAAAATATATTTGGTTCACAAGGGCATAGTAAACAAGGAAACTAGAAAATGTGACATCAGGCTCAGTGTCCTCTGCTGATGGATGGGGCCATTCCAGCATGCTGATGCATTTCCAGTATGTCATTGTGGAGATACAGCTTAAACAGCCTTTTGGGGCTATCCACATTTTTCAGTCAAATAATATTGTACCAGCAATAACGTTAACAATTGTATTTTTCAACATTAGCTAGCTATAGTGTAGTAATGTTTACACTGCAGGTGGCCGGGACAGATGTTTCTATTAGATCATATCATTTGGATTTTACCCATTTAGTTCTCGTCAACATCATGATCCAGACATGTTGCACTCTCATTTCCAGTCCCCTTTCAGCATGTTTACGTGTTACTCTGTGGCACTCATCTTATTTTCTTAAATTCTAAAATTGCCGACATGTAGTACATGTTGTCCGGCACACGTAATCGAAGCTGCTGCGCTTGAGGCACATCTGTGTAATTACATGAAATATTGAGAAGGCCTACATTCTTCACTAAAGGTCCATGAAGATTTCACCAGTGTTGTAAAATCAAATTAATGTGCATGAATGTGATTGAAAGTGGACTGTGTTAATCCAGTTTGCAGAGGTTCTTAATTGCATGAACGCTTCATGATTTCCCCAGCTGGCAACATTTCATTTGATGCGAACATGTTCTCATCAACTGTTTATGAGCCTTTAAGCCATTACACTCCTCACTGCTCGTAGGCTAAAACAATATTTGCCAAGCCTATTAGACGCACTAAACTGTAAACTGCAAATATCAACTTGAAACACATGCTTTTAGAGTTTCCAGCCTCTGCGACTGTCATGCTGCAAGCAGTAAAAGCACACCAGCAGAAGTTTGAACTTAGAACAGATAAAAAATAGATGATACTCTCAGAGAAGATCAAGATCTTCAAATTTCAGCTGTGAAAATGCACTTTAATCGTGTTAGTAAAACCTGAACTCTTACACTAAAGAACTCATAATAATAACATTTATTTGTAGAGCACTTATCAAAACATGATTACAAAGTTTACATGGATGTACATACATACAAACATACATACATGGACCCAACATATCCCACCAAGAGCAAGCACTGGGCAAAACAGGGGCAGGGAAAAACTCCCTTTGAAGAGGAAACCTTGAGCAGATCCACGACTCAGAGTGGGCGGTCAGGTTGACAAGAGAAACAGTTACAAATACTCTGCACATAGCACATGGGAAGGACAGCGGGAGAGGGGGGGCTCGGAGGAGGGAGGAGAGAGATGACACACAGAGTTTTAAAAGGGGACAGTGAATTAGCCAATCTGAGCTCTTTGGGTAGGTTATTCCACAGATGAGGGGCTCGGACCACCAAAGGCCGCATTGCCCCGGGTCCTCAGCTTTGATTTAGGGACAGCCATCAGGTTCATGCAAGAAGACCTCGCGTTGTAAGCAGGTACATGTCAGAGATGCTCACAAGTCTCATTTTGCAAGTCCAAGTCAAGTCTCAAGTCTTTGAGGGGTAAGACTTGCTCAAGTCTCAAGTCTTTGGTCACGAGTCCAAGTCAAGTCTCAAGTCTCCAAACAAAAAAAACAAAGTAGCACGTCTCTTTTGTTGTAATGAGTGTTTTATCATCTGCAACATTAATGAGAAATTAATGGGAATATTGCAACGAGTGTTCCCACACACCTCAGTTCCGCTCTGCTCTTCCTCTGACAGACTCTCACGTATCTCCTGTATGATTAGTGAACTTCTCTGTCCACTCTCTGAGCTAACTTGCGATCCGGAACCTCTGCTAACTTCTAATCCTGCTAGCCTCACTGCACACACTTGTGCACGTTAAGCTACGCTGTGCAAAATCAATAACAGTGCAAATGGAAACAGTGGAGAACAGCCAACAAGGCGCACATGCGGATTAATGATAATGTGACTGATCTCTCTGGGTGAGTTTTTGAATGGCGAATGAAGTTGGACGTTGTTGAGCCAGTATCTCTAATCTTTACTCCACAGACTTTACATTCTGCCTCTCGCTTCGGACCGTCTTTAACATTTTTTAAAACCAAAACTTCTAACAGATGGCACCGGAGCTACTGCACGTCGTCTGCTCGCCGCCATGGTCATCTGAGGTAGTGGATGTGCCGTGCGCACCGGATGTACTGCAAGGTGTGTGTGTGTGCGCGGGTGTGTGGATGCGTGAGACAAAACATTTGATGTTCACGTTTTCAACATGTTAATGCACAAAAAAAAAGAAGATTGTTCACCACGAGTCCGAGTCAAGTCTGAAGTCTTTGAGGACGAGTCTCAAGTCAAGTCTGAAGTCCCTGTGTGTCCGACCTAAGTCCGAGTCTCAGACTCGAGTCTCCATCTCTGGTACATGTGGGGTTAATAATTCTAAGATGTAATTTGGGGCAAGACCATGAAGTGCCTTGAAAGTTGCCTGGAAACCAACTGGCAGCCAATGGAAAGAGGCTAAATGTCACATTTTTGCCACCTTCGGCCTTGAGATGCAGATTCCTCCGGTTCATTAGCATAGAGACGCACCTCAGGCTGGTGTCACTGCGGTGCAAAGCTAACGGGACGGTCAACGAGCAACACATCAGTGCATGCAAGAGGAAGTCACACAGCAACAAAACATGACAGCGGGGCGCAACACAACACCGAGCAAACTCATCCTCCCGGCTATTGTGGATTCTCTGACTGTCCGGCTCATTTTGTGGCGCTGCGTGTAAATGCCGCGGGACGCGTGTGCCCTTCTCTCCCTCTTCGGCCTTTGAAACCGTTCCTGTTCTCTCATGCAAATGTATTTACACTCTCTTTCACGCGGCCCTCGCGTTGCTCCAAACCGCTCCGCCGTGTCGGTGTTTTTGAAGAGTACGGAACTTCTTGCAAACTTGTATCACGTGAAAAACCAAGAACGACGTTCATCGGTGCAACAATTTACTACGAGGCAGCTGACAGTAATGTTATGGCGGTTATGTAACAACGTTAGTGTGAGACGCCCGGCCTGCGGCGCGCTCGCCAGACGCTGCAACAGTCTAGACAAGTGGACTTGTTGACACTGACGGCAAGGCGACGCATGGGAGGGTCTTTGACTCTCCTGTTTCCATGGCAAGGATTTGCCAAAGTAGTACCAAAAGCGTGTGGCGAACTAAACTGAACTAACACTTTCAGACACCTGAAAAGGTCAAATCTAGTGTATGATTAATTGCTTCATAGCTGTGGTTTAAGTGTGTCACGCAGCTGTCCTCTCCGGGTAAGCGCGCTGCCGCCGCTCCTCGAGTCAGTTCGTGATGTGACGCGAAGGATTGTTGTCTTGTGTGTCTTTCAGGTGCCTGTCTCGGCTCGGCTCACGCGGGCAGCAGCTCCGGGAGATCAGAGCCCCGTCTCATCACACCCGGCGCATATTTCTCGCTCCTCATGCCCATGTGACACTAACGTGGCGTGACACCGGCCTCTGCCGACCTCCACGCCGTCACCGTCTGAGCATGGCTTGCCAACAGAGACGGGAGTGCGGGAGCTCAGAATTAGAGAGGTGAGAGCACGCGGGATGTTAAAACACAGAGGGAGAGGAGGGGGAGAAAAACAAGAGAGGTGGAAAGTGATGAAGACTTTCCTGACACATCAATGGCAGGAAGAGCAGCAGCGGAATTTAGGAATAAAGTGAATACTCACGTTGCCCGGGTGCCATCGGAAGTCTCCTCTCCTCCTCTCCTCTCCTCTCCTCTCCGCTCTCCTTTCCTTCCTCTTCTCTCAGCTCCTCGCCTCTGCTCTACACTCCTCCTCTAGCCTCTGCGTTGTATTCTCTCCTCCCCTTTTCCTCTCGTATTATCTCCTCGCTGCTCGTTGCCTTTGCCTTGAAGGAAGAAAAAAAAAACACACCAACAGTATAATTATAACGTATAAATCCTCTCGTGGTTGTCAGATTTGTCCACATGTACAAGCCTTCCTCTCTTCACTCACACAGCAATTAGAGACTTGAATGGAAATGGACGAAAGAAAAGCACATTCCCATTAGTTCTTCTTTCCTTATCGCAGGAGGTGTGTTGCCAGGGTTGTTTCCAAAATTGGGTCCTGATCTTCCATCGCAGCTTTTCCAGGCTATTTTCCCGACAGGAGGACAGAGGTCACGAACCTCGGGGCAGACATGTGACATGAGAGCACACGACAGGCCGACCAGATCTGGGTGCCAAATACTTACACCCCCTTCCCTCTCTCTTTCTCTCTTTCTCTCTCCCTCCCTTTGCCTCTGCCTCTCTCACACGCACGCACTGACATTGTAAATGCAGATGTGCTGCCTTCCCACTTTCCTCTGCTCTCCTCCATGCAGTTGAATGGAGGAGAGAGAGCGAGAAGGCAGTGACACAGAAGCAAAGACGAAGCCTGGCAGAAAAAAAAAAATGTTTTCAGAGGAGAATAATAAAATGAGACATGTTTTTCTATCGGGAAATATTTACACGTTGATCGTACAGATAAACGCAAATATATTTTATGTCTTTATCATGAACAAAGAGCAGTTTTGACAATGGAGAATTCGCTCGGCGGTGGGAATTCACCGTCCTGCGCCACGTCGACTCTCGGGTGATGATTGTATGTCTGTCTGCCTGTCGCGGCTATTGTTGTTGTTGTCGATGTGCTGCGGGGAACTAACGTGAGCTTGTGTGAGGGTGATGAGGGACATTTTATGGGAAAAAAAAAATCAACGATTTTCTAAAAATAAGTTTGGCAAGAAAACGTCTGTGAAATTTTCATGAGCCAGCCTGTCATGCTGGCAGGTTATTTCTGTGCTGATGTAATGCAGTTGGTATCCTGCAGATCCCTCCTGTGTGTGTGTGTGTGTGTGTGTGAGCTCTCAAGGGGGGAAAAGCTCCCAAATTGTGTAAAATTAGCCACAAATGCTGACCCTGTTTGGGATGTGTGGCATAGTAATGGATGGATGGTTGGGCCGGGGTAGAAGACAAATAAAGGTCATCATGGTTCCGTTGTCTCTCCAGAAGTTGGGTCGGTAGGTACAAGATAAATCTGCTGGGGACAGTCGGACAAAACATCAAGTAGCAGCACACAACTGATTTTAAGGATGAAATTGTCTCCTGAGCTACGGAAGCCCAAAGAGGACATGATTTGACATTTATTTGTAAAATATGATTATTTTGAAATAAATTAATTTGTTTTCACGAGAGAACTATCTCTGTTATATTGAGATAATGAGGATTTGTTTTTTCGTGATAACCTATATTCCTCATTATCTCGGGATAGCAGAGATAGTTATCTTGTGAAAACAAATGGATTTATTTCATTATTTCCTAATACAGAACCATATACTTATGGATAGAACTCAGATGCAAGCAGGTTCCACAACCTCCACACCACAGCCTTCAACATCAACTTACTGGTGAGTTACACTAACTACAAGTTATGTTAGTTTGTTACTGGGTGTTCAAGGGGATATTAATTAATTTGAGATAACCAAATTAGTTTACTCAGGATAACAAAATAGATTAATTTGTTATCACGAGATAACACCACAAAATGAACTTGGTTGATCTCAAGAAAACAAGGTTTTCTTGAGATCAAGAGAAACATAAGTCGTTATGACGAGAAAACAGTGTTAAGAAAAAAGGTTAAATCGTGTCCTCTTCGGGCTAGCTAGCATTGAGTATGTGGGAAAAGAATAAAGCAAGCAGCTAGGCATGCATGGTGTCATTGAGCGGTTTGAAGTAAAGGAAGAGCAACTCTTGTGTCATGAATTTGTCTGTTTTATGTCCTCTGAAGGCTGAAGGTTGGTTTCATTGACTGTTTCCTTATTCTTATTCTTATTATAGCATACATCTCTAAATCCAAATCTATGCACCTGCAACAGTGACATTGTGTTTTTGGAGCAGATAAGGAAACTCCTGTATTACATTTACAGTTGCAAAATTGTGAAGAATGAAGTGATTCCAGCCTTTAGCCTCTCTTTTACACCATCATGACCCCTCCATCATAATTGGATTAGAGAGATAAAGCAATGTTCTACAGAACACACAACATCTGAACCTCTTATCATCCATAATGCATTCCTTCCTTCACCTGCTGCGCAGTGACATGAAAAATTAACACTCTCAGCTCTGTGCACTATGTTCTGTTGCATCTCTGAAATAGCCAGGGACATGAATTGTGAGTTTTAGATGCTGAGTGCACGCTGGGTCCTCCGCAGGAACTTCATTTTATTATTCATGACCTTCAGGGTCACCTTTAGGACAAGGTGTGCAGTCTCAGCCCATCACCGAAACACAATCCTGTCGGCTTCATTATGCAAAAAGATTGAGTCCATTATTCTTAGCTGCTCTGCTTTTGTACCAAAGGCGCTGGAATGCTTTGCCTGCACTGAGATATTTAAATTATAGAAACAATCGGGAACACCTTCACCTGTCTTTGGTTTAATTAAATACAAGCTGATGTGGTAAGTGAGCTAAATCAGTGAATAAGTGATCGGTGTGCTAAGACCATGATACCAAATACTCCATTCATGCGAAGTAGTATGAGCTGCAGCATCTCAGCCTCAGTGATGACCCACTTTCAGGGTTTGTTGTTTAGCATTAAGATGTTCTGAGGGAACATCGCTGTAAGGTCACTGCTCTGAGAGCTGACCGCTCTCAGGAAAGAATGCCGACTCTCCCAAAAATACAATATATATTGAGAGTCATCGGATGCTTTGCCTCATGGCCAGCACCCACTGCAGCAGCATTTCTGTGTTTACTTTTATTCCAACACTGACCAAATTATAAGTCAATGAGAAATATTCAATTTTTTCCATGTCTTAAAGATTGATTGCGCCCGTTGCTTAATGAATATGTGAGACATGAAAAAAAAAGGTGCAACCCAGGATGAACCTGTCGAAGGTTTTCTTTGATGTCGGCTCTCTGTTGCTACAGGCCACCTT
>CAESWR010001103.1:284854-298657 GCA_903171835.1 Mullus surmuletus | reverse complement strand
TGGCTGCTGTGGAGAGGCTGCGTTGTCGCCGAGGAAACCCACATCATTAGAAGGTGGCCTGTGCCGGGTACCAGCATATGCCATGTTGTTAGTTACACCTGTGTCAAAACGTCCACCGAGAGAGGAGCCCGAGTGTGTCACTGCCTGAGACAGGACCACACAGTGTCAGAGAGCCGACACAGCCCAGCAGTGTTCCACAGAAGCAATGGAAGGGTCTGCATTTACTGTGAAATCTGTTGACACTGGTTTGACTGCTAATGGCCACAAGGGGGGGCATGCATTGAATGAATGAATGAATGAATGAATGAATGAATAATTGGTCTGGTTGCAGATAAGGTTCTTTGTGGACCATTAAAACCCCATTTCTCAGACAGAAAAAAAAGTCCTGTCCCACAAAGTGTACTTGATCAGACTGATCTTTTGAATGCAGACCTGAGTGTTAGAAGTGTGTGCATGAGGTGTTGGTGACGGACGCCACTAATAGTTAAATCGTACCCGCATGTCTTTGTTGTACTGGTCCATCTCAGCCAGTTTGGCGGCGGTCTCTTTCTCGAGAGCTTCCACCTTCTCTTTCAGCATCATACATGTCCCTCTTTTCTCCGTGACAGTGGTCTTCAGCATGGACATGGATGACGCTGTGGTGTGAAATTGCTGGATTAGCCATATATTTGGGTGCAATGAGTGCAATGACAATAAGAGAAATAGTTGAACAATTAAACACTTGTCCATACATTCAAGCACATTTTTGCCATTTCCAGTTTCGATTGCATGAAAGCAAATGCATTCTTGATTATTTCTTAATATGGTTATTCAAGGCAGTACTGTCATTTCACACAATAAATACTCACCAGGTTGGTTATTCAAGGCCATCATCTTGAGTTTCTCGGTCAGTCTCTTCTGTTCTGGAGTCAGATGCGACAACTTCCTTTGGAACTCCTGACCAAGGACATGCACCGACAAGAACAAGAATGCAACAAGAAGAAATGTGTCACTGGTTGGATTTGGAGGGACATTTATACACACTCGGGGTGTGTACGAAGCAATCAAAAGTCCATACACCCGAATCAATCAAGTGCTGAAAGCATGAAATAAAAGTCATTTATACTAAACTGCATAGATTTTTATATAGATTTTTCAGACAAACCTCTAACTGCCTCTGCAGGTTGTTGATGTCCTGCTGCCGTGTATCTTTCCTTTGATTGATCAGATCTAGCTCGGTCCTCTGAAGCTTTTTCTTGTTTTGAATGTCACGCAGTCGGTCCGAGATCTGACGATGCTTGTTACCCTGTGATTGTGGGACACAGTGGGAGAAAGTATATATATATATATATATATAATGTACATATATAACTTACCAACTGTCCAACGTGTAGCTAAAGCATCAGACACAATTGGACAGATGCAAGCAAACTTGCATGAAAGAAACCCTTCTCGCTCACCACAGCCTCCAACTCCATTTCCAAACTCCTCTTCTTTGCCTTCAATCTGATGATGTCATCCTGATCCTGCTCCCTTTTTATTTGGAGTTCTCCTCGCCTCCGTCTCTCCCATTCCTCCTTCCTCTGACGCTCGAGCTCCCGCTGTGCAGCCTGCAGGGAGCCCAGAGACGACACAGAAGTGAATATACAGGAACAAACATCTACTTGGCTCTCAGAGAGATACTTGAAGACACTCAGAGGTGCCCTCTCACCTCTTTTCTCTCAATTTCTCTCTGACGCTCTTCTTCTTTTTGCCTCTCCAGTTCCCGCTGTCGCTCCAACCGTCTCTCCTCCTCTTTCCTCCTCTTCTCCTCGGCCTCCCTGGCCTCCCTCTCTCTCCTCTCTTGCTCCTCTCTGGCCTTCTGAGCGCGTCTTTCTTGCTCCCTCCTCTCCGCCTCCAGCAGTGTTTGTCGCCTTTTCTCCAGTTCGGCGTTCCCTCGCTCCAAGTTGGCTTTAAATTTATCCTCAAATGTCACTGAAAGTTAACATTCAAAAGGTTTTCATGGAACCGGGTGGTTTGTCTAAATCTCGACCAAATACTGCATTTAGTTAAAAAAACAATGCTAGACAAGATAATGAGATTGCATAGGATGTTTATGGGACTTGAGGATTCAGGATTTAATTCATCTCGTCATTTAGACTTTCGCCTCCAAGATTAAGAATTTTAGAACATTTTGATAGCCTTGAGATAAAGAATTAATAAATGAATAAATAAATTTGGTCAAATACTTAAGTAATACAGCACGCTGCTAAAAAGGGCAAATTTAAGTACTTACTGTTGGTCTTGGCTTTCTGTGGAGGTTCAATGTCCAAATCATCAGTCAGGGCTGCATAGAGAGGAGAGCTGGTTCCATTCACTGTGCCTCTGGAAAAAATGAAAATGAAAAAAAAGTTAACAAGCTGTTTCAATTGCACGTCATTCAGATACAAAATAATCAGTTGCTTTAAAGAATCTAGGTCTTAGTTGAAGTGTGCCAGATGGCTGCTCTTACCGATGTGAGGGTGGTACCAGCTCAGATGGCAGTGTTAGTGGTAGAGGTTTTCCACTCTTTGCAATGTCCACAAGATGCATTGCCAGGATAAACTCCTCGGCTTTTAGTTTCCCATCCTTATCCACATCAGCTAAAGTCCTGCAGGAGGTTTACAAGGTACGTTATTATATCTGGTTATCTTCTGATAACACAGGGGAATCACATATCTAAGAAACATTATTTAAACAAACTATCAACATGAGAAGCACTACAGACAACAAGAAACAAAAAACAACACACAAACAATCTTACCAGATGGAGGCCAGCTGTGTCTGCGTCAGCATCGAGGTCGTCATGGCGCCTCTCACCTGCTGACCTGAAAATAAGATTGACAGTGTGACACAGATGTGAGACTAACTGTGTGGCACAGATGTGTGGGCATGGAAGAGGAAAGAGGAGTTCATAGACATGTGTGGCTGTGAGGTCTGGAGCAGTAATGTGTTGATGTGCTCATTAAAACTAAATATAAAAAGTGACAAGTCAACAAAGAGGGCTCACGTTAAATACAGCTGGTTTCCAAGACTGACTTTGATCGATTGATGACAACAGTCTTTATCATTCTAAATTATTTCTCAGATGGTACATCATGTGCCACGTCATACTAGTGAGTATATAATCAGTAAATCTGTTGGAGTATCCACATTCTTGTCTGAATTATTGTTGTTTCACTGCATTATGGCCAAGAGAACAGGTCCAGCAAGGCTTGCAGTGGTGAAAAATGTGCGCGTGTGTGTGAGTGCACGTGACAGGGTGTCGACTCTGAACACACCCTGGCCGAACGCCACTTCCTTAGACTTAGCAAAGGCTTCACACATATTGAAAAAAGAAAAAAAGGGGGAGGCGACAGCAATGAATCATCATTTCTTTTCATGACCTTCCACGCCTGCATACCATACATAGTTTTGGTTTGTATAACCTACACACACTACACATATACTGTACACACACACACACACACACACACACACACACACACCATACCAGTGAGGTAGCCCGTCATCTGTTTGTCCAAGCTGTTGAACTGCTGTCTGTATTTGAGTCTGGCGGCGTGCGGCACGGCCCAGTCACTGGGAACAGCAGCATTTAGGGGCGTCATAGAGGGAGACGAGGATGCGGAGCTTGACGACAAAATGGTAGAAAACCCCCCCAAAAAACATGAGAATGTAAATAAACTATAACCAGTAATGAGACAAAAAAATGATTTACTGCCAAAAAGAGGAGAATGCAGTTTTGTTTCTACATTTCTGTTTTTGAGTGTGGGTGTGTGTGTGTGTCTATGTATTACCTGCTAGAGCCCAGGTCCAACAGGGATGTGGCTTTGTATAAACCAACAGAAGAGGAAAGTCCAAGTGGAGAGGAATACGGAGAAGCAGATAGAGGCATGGCTGGAAACACACACACACATGCCCATTATAATCCATGTAATCCTATAATAATTTGAAATGTAATGAGGCTGTAATGGTTTAATTACAAAATACAGCAATAAAATTGTAAACTATTAATGATTGCACTTTACAGAGTAAGTGGTTTTACAGAGGGGTTATGTGGATTAAGATTAGACAAATGTACATTCATATTAAATCATCTCTTCACTTCTGCAAAAAAAAAAAGAATA
This sequence comes from Mullus surmuletus, assembly GCA_903171835.1. Taxonomy (NCBI): domain Eukaryota; kingdom Metazoa; phylum Chordata; class Actinopteri; order Syngnathiformes; family Mullidae; genus Mullus; species Mullus surmuletus. Next base: position 294,533 of record CAESWR010001103.1, on the reverse strand, counting down.
GTCAAAAATGATAATCACTTGCTAAAGCTCCAGCTGGGACTGGTTGAAGGAGTCCAATGGTGCCATTGGGGAGTGTGGCATTTCCCATGAGAGGCTTGGTGGAGCCAATCAGAGGACTCAGGCCTGTTGCTGTCGGAACCAATGGGGTGAGGCCTGTCATAGGTGTTAAAGGTGTAAACCCTGGAGTTGCCATGGAAATAGGAGTCAACATGGAAAGGTTTGTCCCCGCCATCATGGGCATATTAGCCATAGGTCCTATTCCTGTGACAGAGACAAAAAACAGACAATCAGGATGGGTCAAGTTAGATAGAGAGATCACAGTGCATTTACATAAACCCTCATGTTACACACATGAAATCAGTTTCTGAAATTAACATTACCACTGATTGAAATATGAAGAAAAGATCAATTCCTTCTGCAGATACTAGGAATGTCAACAAAAACAATTAATCCAAAACCCCCTATTTCCTTATTGAAGAGAGAACAACTGTCAAAGAAGCTGTGGTATTTGTACGCATATATTTTATTTATATTGATCATTTTTATGCATGCTATTCATGTGTTTTTCTTCCTCTTCCTTCAAGTTCTCAACCTCAACTGGAAATTATACTCAATACAGATACTAGCTAGCTAACCAACAGTGCATGCGCTGAGTGGATCATTTCCTATTTCTCTTTCATTATTCATTGTTCTTTAGTAGTCTTCTACCTGCACTTTACCTCTGCGTGCTGCCGGGACACCGAATGTTCACATTGTTGGATCAATTAAGTGTTACTACTAGTACTACTACTACAACTACTACTACTAATCATGTACCATAGGATGGGTTGGCGTTAATGAGGCTGGGGGCAGGCACTGGTGGCTGCTTCATGATGATTGGCAGTGCCGTGGGAAGTGGTGTACCCTGGAGTTTCAGCTTTATAAGCTTCATAGCAATGGAAAACTCCAGTCGGTCCATCTTCCCGTCTTTGTTCATGTCGGCCAGAGACCTGAGAGTGAGAAGAAAATGAAGAGCAAGAGAAGAGTTTTGAATTTTGCTGGATTACATTCTGTTGAGGAACAAATGAAAATAAGCATGTGTAAATTTGAGTGTTTCTTACCATATCTCAGCCAAAACTGATGCAGGCAACCCTGATTGGAGGAAAAACTTCCTTGCCTGCTCCCCTGCAGGGAACAAAAGAGAGGGAGAAAAGAGAAAATGTTATGTTAAGTTACATGTCTGTGTGTTCCAAACAACACACTTCTGCACTACATAATCAATATTTCCGTGCATAGGTGTGCAAAGTGCGTTTGCACTACATGTGAACTCAAACACAAAAATTGAGTGTTGAACAATGGACACTTCACGCCCTCAGCAAACACCATATTGATGGAGGTGTGGGGGTTTGTATATATGATTGCTTCAAAGAAGGCAGACATCTGAAAGGTCCATGTTGGAAAAAAAAAAGAATCTGTGCAGAATGTCATGCGAGAAGGCCCTTAAAAACACAAGAATGCAGCGAGATTCACAAGCAAAAAGCAGTTTAAACACACATCTATGCTGTGAAACTTTTCCATTCATGTGTGTATCCGACGGTATGTGCATGAATCATTTTGTGTACACGAGTACATTTTGAGAGAAGGAAGAAGTTAAACAAAACCTTGTCATCCCTTCCACAAGAGACAAGATTATGCATTACACAATAAGTATACTGCATTGAAGCATACAAAGGGAAGTATGCAATTTGGAACACACCAACTACAGTGAATAGATACAGTACAGTAGCAGTATGTCTCATGTTTAGGTGTGTGTATAGATGTGTGTGATCTGCTTTTGTGTATGAACAAAGTGGTTTACACAGTAAAAGGCTTAGTGATCCATCATGTCACATTTCATTGTGAAACGAGCTGTCGAAGACACTGCTGCCCAAGCTACATGTGACAATGTTAGAGTGTGTTTACCTGAGACACAGCCCATCGATGGGGAGAGGGTGTCAAACTTCTGATCATGCTTGTTCCTCTCCTCTGGACTGACCGCCCAAACACTTGGACCACCTGATGAGAACAGAGAGCGAGATAAAAGATGTCATGGAACAGCAGCAGAGGTTTCTGTGTCTGACGGGAGGGAAATCTGAACTCCCTCTCAAACGCTAAAACTACTTTCAACAGGGAGGGGGATGCAAAGATGACTGGAGAGAGAATCTCAAAGCTTGCATCAGGGCTAATGAGATGTGTTGGGAACGCACACTATTGATTAAGTGATGATGAGTCAGAGCTGCCAGTGACAGAGACCGAGCAACCTCAGACCTTCACCGTAATTCCCCCAACACAAACTGAATACGCATCAGCCTATTCAGGATGGAAAGTCTGCATGGCCATTATGTCCCGCGATTCTATGAAGATGCCCAGAGACAGAAGAGGGAGACAGTTTGTCCTTTATGCCAACAGAGGAAGAGCTGACGGAGACAAAACGAGTTATGTGTAAAAGAGAGAGCCGACACGGCTAGAGCTTGTTGTATGTCAAATTAGTGATGTTCAGAGTGCTAAAATAACCAAAAAAGAAGTAAAAACAAACAAACAATAAATAAATCACAAACCAAGCAGAATCCATGTTGTGGAATTTTAGTGTAAAAAACCACAAAGCAAAACGAAACAAGAAAACACACAAACAAACAGCAAGTGACTGATCACCTAATTTATTCAATTCATCGAGGGAAACATGGAATACAGACAGTTCCTAAAGCTTTGATAGTTACTGAAAAAATACTGTGAAAATAATGAGACCAAAAACAAATTCACTACAAGGGAGGTTGATATCTGTACTGATGGTGTTCTTTCACAGATTTACATGAAGAATTTGGAAAATGTCACTTGAATAGATAGTTCTTTAGTGTGAGAAGATCTCACACGCATACACACACACAACTTATTATATCAGATCGTGACTCCGACTAAAAGGAGTGTATTCAGAATGATGCATTTCACACACGCACAGACACACACAGACAGGATAGAAAATTCTTAGTAGAACTAGCAATGTGCCATACTCAGCATATCTGCATAGCCTCCCCCCTCCCCACAAAAAGGAAAAATCACACAACAGACTACACACATAAGCTGCAGAGGTCTTACCATTCATATTTGCAGGTGGCAGCGACAAGAGAAGGGAGGAGGGAGGGGAGGGGGGGGCGGCAGGGGGACTCCCAGTGGTGTCCTCAGCTACTGCTTGCAGCCATCTGCAAAACACACAGTCAAAGCCCAGTCATCAGTTAGCGCTGCAGCTAAGACAGGACGGCGCTGTCACGGAGTACAGAGAGAGAGGGAGGGAGAGAGAGAGTGAGCGAGCGAGAGAGAGAGACAGGGAGGGGGTTTTCGGTCAGTCAGCAGAGTCTAACAGGGCTTCTCCTGTTCTCTTCAGTCAGGGGCACTCTGGCCACAGCCCAAAGCTTTTAAATACACTGGGACACGCTCCAATACTATTCACACTGACTGTAGTGGCCACAGACCAGTGAAACACACACTACATAAGCCGCACTGATTACCACTCATACTGGAGGACAGCGGTTTGACTCGCTGTCCACATGAACGCCTCACGGCGATATCTTTCTGGGCATTCCTAGCAACATCGTAAAAGTGTGACCTGTAAAAAGGAAGAAGGGGAGGAAAAAAGAAAAAGGCAATTTAACAAGTGGACAGCGGTCTGCGTGGCAAACCTCTCCTATAGCGGTGTGATTATCAAAGGCGTCCTACTGAGGCGTGGTTGTTGCTCCCCCCACATCCCACCCGACGTCTGGGGCTTTTCGAAATTGCATTAATGATTGTGTCTCCTTATGTTGTGTTCAGATACAAAAGCATCCTAAACCGCTACGGTTTCAAACCCCTTCCTGTGGAGTCACACACACGTGCAGATGGAACCTTTTGATTCACAAATATCATGTTCGGGCTTATCAATCAAAATATTAGACAACAGTGAGCTTGTTTAGTCATCAAATATCACACAGGTTATGTTTGAGGTCGGGAACAACATGCTGAAACCTAACAGACTGAACGTCCACATATGAAATGTACCTTATAAAAGCTCTGTGTTGACAAAAGACCAGTAAGTTGTATCATGCTGGGTTTGCCAGCATATTTTTAGGTCTCATCTGTGACTGCAGCTCTGTTCTGCCAGCTGAAACACAGCCACCACAAAACAGGCTTGTTTGGATTTAAAACAGTCGTTTTGGTGTGGGACGAACGGTGTGAACTTTTGCTTCAGATGGTCAAAGCATTGAAGGAGAAACCACGGAGAAAGCAGAGGGACAAATGTGTTGGGTGGCATTTTGAGTGTTTTGTTTCAAACACAACTATGTAATACTGCATTTGGGTCTTGAACTGCAGGCACATTTGTGGCATTTCTGGGTAAAAACGCAGCTTTCATGCTGAATGCCTGCTTCCTCTGTCAAATATCTGACCGTCATCAGCCGGAGAGACTCACATGATCAGGCCGAAGGAGGAAAAAGGAGGAGAGAAATTCCAATGTTTCTACTCAACGCTTCCTGTCCGGTAAGCAGACACAAGCATTTCCTCGTGAAAGGTCAGGTGACAGGAAGTGATCATGGAATTTGGCGGAGGGGGTCGCTTTGATGTCACACAAAATATGACCTGGCCTTGGAGCGGAAAAGGGTTCAAACTGGGGCAGTGCCTGAGCGACGAGTGACTTCTAGAAAGTACAATTACAGATGAAGGACCTGCTGGTCAGAGTTTTCTGTCGGACATGAATGAGAAAGTATAAGAGGGAGAGCACGGAGTTGCTGGGAATGTGGTGGGATCAAAGCTCTTACAAAACCACAGAACAGCAAGGGACGGGTAATCTACTGCCTGCCATCTGTCGCTTTCCTCCTCACCTTCTCTACTCCTGGGGTCAAATCCTCCTCCTCAGTTTCTGCCTTGTTTTTCCTGTTAGGAGCCCACACTGAGTGGCCGATATTGGTTACTGAGATACTTTAGTCAAACACTGTGTTCAATTAGCCCCAGAAAAAAACAACAGTTTAACTTGAAAAATGTCGATCATTTCACCCCATGTTGAAAAAAACCCAACCATTTCTTTGTCCCAATCATTAATGATAAATTATCCCTTCCAATAATATGAATGTTAAGTGTCAGCCTTTTGAATAACTGTATGGATTCTATAATTGTAGACCGATTCACAATTACTACTTTAAATAATAACACTTAAACTTTATTATTACCTAAAATAATCTGCCAATTGGATACATTCACCACTCATTGTTTGTGAGGCTGCGCAAATGACATAGTGGTCATGGTGGGGTTTGACCATGAAATGCAGCCTCAGGTAATGGAATTATAATGAATTAGTGAGAGACAGTAGTGCCAGCTTCACGGTCTACTGTTTCCACGGTGAGAGCCGAGTCTGACTCTTCCTGATTGGACGGCTGCCTGACCGACTGACCGAATGAACCAGGCAGACTCCAGTGGTGGGCTCGGTAATCATCCAGCTTTACAAAGCACACGCAAATCCTCTCCCACATGTCCCCCCAAATACATTCACACAAGTAAACACACACCCAAGTGGTCCCGTCTCAGCAGGAGCCTTCAGCTTCACTGAGGAAAAAGAGCAGACGCTAAGGCTCACTGGGACCCACCCAGAGTGTGTTACTTCACGAATGAAGCAAGGGGATTCAAAATACGGAAAGTAGGGAAAGGGGGGAGACATTTGAACCCTACACTGCATGTGATGATGTGTTGGTGGCAGGGTCTCATCATGGGGAAGGAAACATGTTAATCTAATTAGCTATTAACTGAAAACATGGCGCATAAATGACACGCTCACACGTGACACTAAGTTTTCATTACGTTGCACATGTTGTGCACCCAAATTCACTGACGAGACTCGTGTCCTGTACGTAGCTTGTACCACATTGCAACAAGCTGTGTGTATGCAAAACAAGGTGTTGCTCAGACACACCCCGATAAACACACATAAAAATAGATATGACTCATAATGAGTCCATCCCGCAGTTTTGCACACAAATTCTTTTAGAGGACCAGGAATCGACAAGAGATGCACCAATTGTGATACTGTGGGCCGGTGAGGTAACAAGTTCGTCACCAGCAGCTGTTCTGCTGAAGAAACTGCAGAAACAATTTCCGGAAGAGACCAATTCACTTTTGCTGCCACTCACACCACATATGCAAACAGTACACTAAGCACAGTTGCTTGAATAGCCGCAAGGTTGATGCGGTAGTGAAGATTGACGCACCCCTTTCTCCCCAACTCTTAATCTCACATAATATGAATTACATCATGTTGATAGTTAAACTACAAAAATAGGATTTCTTTTCACGAAAGCATCACCGTTGGAAGTTTTTTTCCCCATTTACTAGAGTGAGAACTGAAAATCAAGTCCAAAAACTTTCTGGACAATCTCCACAGAGACGTTATTTTATTAAACTAATCACATATTGGAAATCTACTTGGCTACGTTCTGACTTTAAACATTTGAAAACAAGTGCCATATTAAAGGCATCTAAACAAAATAAACATTTACCCTCTCTACGTCTGTGTGTGTGTGTGTTTGTACTATGATTGAAAACGTATTTAATCAAAAATAAACCACCGATCCTACAGAAAGGCCCCGGAGTGTTCCGTTCCCTCAGTTGCCCGGTACAGTATGTAATGACAACTTAAAAATAGTCGTTTGGATTAGGTTTATGGGTCCCTGCAAACCTCAGCACGCTGTAGCAACGGGACGGGACAGAAAAGGTTTGCATTTCATTGTGTATGAAGTTATTGCAAAATAAATCACAGGAACCAGGTTGTGAAACCAGGAAGAGACATTTTTTGCTTTTGTCATAAAAACTCAGCGTGTACCTCTATTTTGGACTGAAAAATAACTTCTGCTCAGAATGTGGCTGCCACTCAGGAGCTTCAGCTGGGCGAAAGTCACTCTCACAGGGCTGCAACTTTGCTCACACACACTCAGACCTGGCGGATAAACGGACGGCCTGTCGCTGGCATCATCCGCCAAAGAGACAACCTCGTCCTCCCACTGCATCTCTGTATGAGCACTTCTAATAGTGCATTCATTCTTTGTAAACACGCCTTACAACCATGCGCCCCCGCTCACACTGTGGCAAGCCATAAAAGAGCGCGGCAGAGATCGATTAGAGCGAGAAAAGGAAACACTGATGTTTGTCTCATTTCTTAATCCATCCACTTCCCCATTTCCATCCAGATGATTTTCTCAGCCTCACCATGTGTCAGAGTCTCCATGTCTGCACTCCAGTAATCCGACCCTGACCCACCCTCATCCCCGTTCTGCACCGCCTGACCAGCCAGTGTCATTTCTAAGAAATGATTGATTTTCGCTCCCCTTGCTCACTGACCTCACACCCATGACATCAACTCCATCTGCATTATTCCTGGCCGATGACTGCCCCTCTCTCACTCTTTTTGTGTCTCTCTGTCGCCTTTATTGCTCAATCCCTTCAATGAATTCTACCTCTCTAGCTCTGTCTTGCTTGAGGCACAATATGACATATAATTTGAGTCATTTAGTACACCTCAGAATTCCCATGTAGTTCCATGTCTTCTAGAAACAGGTTCTGGATGTCTATGATACAATCGCAGAGCACTTCCGCTCACTCTGCTGTGTGTAGTCCATACACTGGCAATGTTCACACATGCAGAAGGTGTTGCACATGCCTTTTGAAGTATTGTATATTAGGTTTGATTAATCCTGCTTGAGTTGTCGTCATGTTTTTCTAAGAGGTACGGCATGCCTCTCCCTCCAGAATTTAGATTTGCCCTGCCCCGATTCATCCATTTTTCACCAAATGACAGCACTGCAAAAAGTGTTTTGATAAACTCTTTGTTTTACTTATTGGATTTAGTACAATTTTTTCAGGCACGAAATAGTGCCTCTGTGGCAGTTTTATGGCAGAGATTCTGAACAGGATGACATTTGATTGAATCTGGTGCATTCAAGTATGTGTAAAACTAGTGCATAGTGGCTGCATGTTCCACCAGTGCTGGACTCACAAAGTATCACTTCTAGAGGGGGAGTAGTGAAATTGAAGATCATCTATAGTGGAAGAAAATTAGGTCCATTTGTCAATTGCTTTTGACAGAACAAAACATGCAGAGAGGAAATAAAGGAAGCTGTTGCAGGTGAAACGGACGAGCCTGTTTGGCTTGCGCAAGAAACGCAACTTACCAAACTTCAAGTGTACAGCATTATGCACAACTTTTTGTGTATGAAGGCAATGGCGCACAAGCACTACTGAGACCAATGCAAAGTTTACTGGCTGGACTACTGGTGGAACCTCCCTTTTACAAAAAGAACAGTGGATACTTCCCATTCCCTCTGGAGAGTTTTATGCTTTTTTCAGCATATGCCCACATCAGGGTTGTCACTCTGAATCGAACATGCTGAAAGAGTAATAATAATAAAACCGTCCCTCACCCTTAATTCCCTTCCCCTGCAAATACCGATAATATTACCATTACATGTTTAACAAGAATGTCGATGCCCTGAGCTTTGTCACCCCTCTCCTTATCTGCTACCTTTTGGAATGTATGTTGCCAGAGCTGTTTGTCTCTTTCATGCAAATACTGGATTTTAGGAGTGAAGGGGTCAAAGAGAGACTTAAGACGTGTCAGGGCTCGGAGGAAAACACTGGCAGTTGCATATTAGGCCTGCCCTGCCCGAGCACCCTTCTTTCAGTGGAATTAAGCAAAAACCTGCACGGCTCACAAAGTGTTATAGTTGGTAGGTAGTTGACAGACATTTGAATCACCGCCTCACCTCTGTCTTCCCCCAAAAACTACTTATTCAGACTGATATAGAAGTCATCAATGACGTTTCCCCAAACCGCAGCTGTGAGTCGTTGTAACTCAAAGCCATCCTCTTGAGATTCTGATCGGCTTTCCCTTTGGGATGATGGCAAAAGCCTGCGGGAAATATGTGCGTTTAAATGTGAAAAGGCTGACATCGTCCACTCTTCACACCATCTTCCACCAGCTCAAACCCAGTAGTCTCTGCCTGCCTACCTGCCAGATGAAGTGATACAGTGACATTCCCAGCAGCCGGCCACAGACCTGCTCGACGAGTTTGAACCCAAAAAGGAATCTAGAAGACTTCAACACAAAATCTGCCATTGAAAACTTCCAAACTCGTCTTGACTCGTCGAACACGACACATTGTCCCACAACATAACCCCCCCCCCCCCTTCCCCCCCCCCACTGTTATGAGGACATCAGCATCATCGCGCCACGATAGGACCAAAGTAAACATCTACCACCACACCAAACTACACGTGGGCGCCTGTGTAAATCACAATTACATTAACAACATCAAAGTTACGCTTAGATAAGCAGTTTCTCTGGCGTACCTCTTTCACCTCGGGCTCTCACCCCCCCAAAAAAACACACCAACTTTCGAGGCGAAGGGAGCGGAAGTTATCAGCCGCCTCTTCTCAAAGCCCTCCAAAAAACCCTCCGAGGACGTCCGTGAGGCGTGGAGGGGCTGAAAGTAGTCCGGAGTGGTAAAGTTTCTCAGGGGTTGGGGGGGCTGCTGCTGCTGCTGCTGCTGCTGCTGCTCACAGGAGAACCTGTTGCTGACAGCTCAGTGTGTCACACCAACAACATGGCTGCTGTGCGGCTGCGGGGCCGCTGTTAACGTCGGCCCGGTGTTGC
>CAESWR010001103.1:250947-270896 GCA_903171835.1 Mullus surmuletus | reverse complement strand
TTCAATACAAACAATATAGTGTACACATTGTAAAGTGTACATAGAGTCAACGTTTTTACAGCTTTCATGTTAATGGAGTTTTCTAATAGACTTAATGTAGATAGACTTATGCTATGTTTCACTGTGTTCTTTTCTGTGCCTGTTTTATCTATTTATTTCACTGTTTTTAACTAAACTGTAAAGTGTCTTTGAGTTTTGAGAAAAGCGCTCTACAAAATAAATGGATTATTGCTTGGCTTCATTTTCAAAAATAAGAAAAAGTGTTTTTTGACTAGTATATCGACATTTATGAATATGTGGCTAATTGTATAATAAGAATGATGATGTAGTATTGTTTTTCTTTAGAAGATGGAATGTTAGTGAAGCCAATGTTCAAAGCACAGGGAAAAAAGTTTTCAATCGAAAAACAAATCAGGTTACAAATATCTTCCCATAATTTGGTTGAGAAAAGGCAAGACCAAAACAAATGAAAAATGTCTTCAGGGTGTCCTACACAGAAAGAGCACTTTAAATCTATATCTTTTTTAAACCGTTGTAGAAAATCTTTAGATGGGTAAATTCTGTGAATTATTTTAAAATATACTTATTTTACCTTATTATTAATTATATATTTAGCAAAGTTATTCCAATAAGGTATTACATATGGAGTGGACACATTGTGTGCAGCCCTTCGCTCATTTGCTCGCACAGCAGTCACGTGGGTCGCTCGTTCGTGACGTCTTCATTATGCGCCAGCCACTGCTTACCCGAGTGTGGTGAAAACAAGCCTGCATGGGGTCAGGATGGTGATGGCTCAATGTCACAGGGGTTCACCACCTTGTAGACAGCCACTATCCATGATTAAATCTGCTCCGTCGATAGATCTCTGTAAATAGGACACCCGGAAAAGGTAGGTTTCGCATCTCTGTTAAGTGAAGAGAAGTTACATGTGTCTTAGCAGGAGGTGACGTTAGCATGTGGCTAACCGTTCGGCTAACGTTATCTAAATTCATAAAGTTGTAGGTTAGTTGTTTGGTGAAACTTTGAACACGCTTCGTCATGCTTATTATTGTATGAGTGACACGGCTTTTATTGTGAAGTACAGCCTTGTATTCACAGCTCATCTCTGGCGGATCAGAGAAGCTCCCCACGTGCGAACAGGACAGACTGTAACGCTAGTAACCCCTGTTACGCATGTTATGTACATGTAACACATCAAACATGACTTGTAGTTGGAAAAGATAGATTCCGCCCTATTTATTGGAGAAGATGTATTAAATCGCCAAGGTCGTGAAGGCGGCCATGCTTTTGTAAGTGCAAATCAGGAAATATCGGATGACATGACTTTTTTTTTTTTTGGACTGTTTTTTCTTCCTCAGAAAGAAAAATGTTATGAAATCTTATTTGAATTTGGCTCTTTGTGAATTCCATGTCTTTTAAGTCTGATATGCATACACTTGAATGTGTAGAAAGCATATACTTCAGGATTCAGGGTAGGTTCATTGCCATTTGCACAAGCATATTACAATTAAAATGCACATTTATTTGAGTCAGCTTTATTGACAAAGTCAGAAATTGTCATGCAAATGTTTCTAGCATCAAATTATTCATCTTAATGTCTCCCTTTCTCCTATTCTTTCCGTTCCTTGTAGGCGGGGTCCTCTTCAAAAAGTCTGTCAACCTCCCTCTCCAACCCTAACACTTCATTGCAAACATAGTCCATCATGGCCACCCAGCTTTGTAAAGTGGTGGATCTGGTAATGCGCTCTGCTTGCTGTCTGACATTCAGAGGTAGATCCCATCTACACAAGGCAGTTTTAGCTCGAACTCCCTCTGGTATGGGCGTATCTGGAGCTCCCCTGATTTGCAGGAGAGCCTACAGCCTAGATTCTCTTTCCTCTGGTCCGGGTCGGCCAACGCTTGGCTCAAGCTCCCAGCAGCCGCGCGCTGACAGAACGTCGCCCTCATCAGCACTCGCACACAGGAATCTGTCTGCTGTAGCTTTGCAGGTATGCCTTCTGGTTAGATATGCATGATTCAATAAACTGAATAACATGCTTTTGTTAATGACTTTGTGTACACTTATCAGTTTTATCTTATGATATTTAATTTTTATATCTTCACATTGCTGCCATCAAGTGCTTGCAACCTAGGTGGAAGCATGGATATTTTTGGTGTCCTATTATTTTTGAACAGCAACAGTCTTATTTTGCTGTGTTTGTAAATTGTTTTTGTGAATTGCACACACAGTGGATTTTGTTGGGGTGCTTCTTTGAAGCAGTAAAGCCTCTTTATTTGAGGCACCAATGATTTAATTGATTTATAGAAAAAAAATTGAACTAGTAAAGTAAAGTATATAGGTTTGACAGCAATTATCAGCAGCTGCAGGCAAATATGTTGATATCATTTTCACACTATGAATGTATGTTGTTGGGGTTTTTTTCGTCCAGGGCCAATGCCGTCCACTGTGCCTTTATGACTTCCTGGACCTTGGGGAGGTAGAGGAGAATGTACGCCGTGCTCAAACCTGTAAAAAATCAAGTCATTTTATCGTAGACCCAGACTTGGCCAAGCTTGTAGTAGATCACCTTGGACCAGACCTGCAGGACGCCAAGACTGTCATCTTTGAATGCAACCCAGGTACAGTGTATGCTTTTTCAAAGTGTGAGAAGATTTATTATTGCTTCTTTATTTGGTGTCACAGCATTTGAAAAGGAAATTGTTTTCCAATTGTGTGTCACAGTTGTTCATTTAGAGAAAGGAACTAGATAAGACAGGTTTTTTCGTTTCATTGTTCAGGTCCTAATATTGCATTTAATACTATGTTGTATTGTGCATTGTATGTAACAAAAATGGGATTAATCTTTTGTTTAAAAATGATATTCTGTTCCTCTTAGGGCCTGGCGTTTTGACACGAACGCTTCTTAATGCTGGAGCCCAGAGAGTTGTGGCTCTTGAGGGTGATAGGACTTTACTATCTGATCTACAGGTAATAAACTTCTCCAAGCATCAGAATTACTGCATGGACATATAAGTAAAACAAATGCAGATAATATAAATCGAGTTCTTACACTGCCTAAAATCAATCATTGGTCTTTCAGTGGTCAGATATTATTTCTCTAAATCATGTTTTTACCTTTTTATGTAGCTGTACAAATGTATTTTTTTTAATATGTTGTAGGAGCTGGAGAGTCATCTGGATGGTCAGCTGGAAGTGGTTCACTGTGACTACTTTAAACTGGACCCTATAGGCAGTGGAAACGTCAAACCTCCTGTCATGTTCACTGATAAACTCTTCAAAGACCTGGGAATATCTGAGGCTAGTTGGACTGATGGTGAGGAACAGTGCAGCCAAACTAAATATATTGTAAATTATTTCTGAAACAAATACTGTCCCACACAAAGTTCTTACTCTTTAATTTTCAGGCAGCAATCATGTCCCACATTCCAAAACACCAAGCCATGATTCAAATTTTAGATTTGAACCAGAATTATTTGATTACATGACTTGGATTTTAACTATTTTTAGAATCCGTAACAGTCAAAAACTGAATTGATACACCTCACTGAATGACACGGTGAATTGCATGGTATCGCGTTTCATTTGCAGCCCCTTTTTATTTTATTTTTTTTTCATAACTCTCTTTATTGGAAGCAATGTTTCAAGAAACCATATCACACAGAAACAAAGACGTAACACAGCTTCCCCCCCCCACCATGTGTGTCCCTCCCCCAATTGCAGCCCCTCTTTAAGGTGTGTTTGTTTTCTTTATTTCATTTTGGCCTTCTAGATGTTCCAGTGAAAGTGGTGGGAATCCTGCCCCAGCGTAACGAGCGTGGCACGCTGCTGAAGATGGTTTATGCTTTGTTTGAGCGCTTGTCTGTCTACAGATATGGAAGAATAGAGCTCAACCTCTTCATTAGCGAGCGGGAATACCTGGTAATGGAATATAATAATTTTAGTGCATAGTCACGTGTGGTATATTTTCTATGCCTTTCTTTTAAACATTGAACCCATTTTTTTCTTCTTCAGAAACTGATGTCGAGTCCAGGTGAAATGATGAATTACAGAGCATTTGGTGTTTTATGGCAGATGGCCTGTGACATTGAACTACTGCACAAGGTATAAAACTTCATTTTATGGCATTTCCTTGAGACCTTTTCCTCATCATGCTATTAAAACATACTGACATCCACAGAAAGTCTTTGGATTCACCTCCGAAGCATTTCTGTAAATTGCAAGAATAAACTTTGTTCAAATGAAAAATCTGTTCATAAACATTCTTATATTTGATTGTGTAGGAGCCCTGGGACTCATTTGTGACATCTGCAAAGCAGAGCGCACCTACCACAAAGGGCAGGGTAAATACAACACAGGACTTTGTTACACCATTTTGAAATGTACTGCTGGAGTCTAATACACTAACATACGGGCATCCTTTCTCTTAATTTCACATTACAGTTTCCCAATGACCATCTGTGCCTGGTGCGTCTGCGCCCGCGGGCTGATCTGTTCTCCGGAGGCCTCACACCCTCAAATGCCTCCACTTTGCTGATGATGGTCAAACAGTGTCTGGCAAAGAGGAAGGGCAAGCTCATTGACCGGCTTAAGTAAGCAACACGCACCCTCATTTTGAGAACATCTATTAAAGCTTACAGCCCACTCATTGCACATAATAATGACTTGAAGAATTAATGAAAATACATCAAGGTCTCGTGCATAATATTATGGTAGCATACAACTCCAGTGAAATAATGTATTTAATTTAGCTATTTCTTAAATTTCCCCATTTGTATTTTGTTCTCTCCCTAGTCTGTGGTCACCAGATAGTGGGAGTAAGTTGTTAGCAGAAATGGGCCTGCCAGAGGACATCCTTACAGGCCACGTGTATCCAGACGAGTATCTTCAGCTCTTTCAGATAATGGACAAGAGCAAGGAGTTCACACAGAGCTGGCTTTATGAAGAGATTCTGGAGAACACACAGAGGGAAGGATGGGGCTAAAGTGCCTCTCCACACAAGTTGTGAAGATTTACTGAAATCAATAACAAGACAATGTAAAGCCACTTGTAAAAAATATGGGCCATGTAATATAAATGAAGATATGTTATGTATGAAAGAAGGAAATGGTTTATGTTGAGAGTGAATTTACACAAACTCAATTAATATCAATTTCTCAAAACAAAATATTTAAGGAGAAATAAAAAGCAGAACAACTTCCCTGTATATATATTTTTGTAACCTAATATACTATTTGATATTTCTATGCCGTTTGCTGGAAGCACTGGCAGTAATTGTGACTCGGTTGTCATCCGGACGATAGAGGTAGAGCTTCAAAAATCATCTGCAGTTACTCTGGTATTGTCATGAAACAAGATTTTTGGACAAAATTCAGAAATGGTTCACCTCAAAATTGCTTTTCCCCATCACACATCATCCTCTTTTAAAATATGAAAATCTGAAATGAGATATGTATGAATTTCAAAATAAAGGTTTTGATTTGAATATTTATTGAAGACTTGTGTTAGTAGGTAATGCAATGCTTTTATAGTGAGATCACTGAATGACATTTGAAATAATATTTAATAACCTTTACATACCTCTTGAGTCAAGTCGTATGAAGTGTGCAGGAAGTAGTGGAATGTTTTTGGTATGTATATTTGCTTCTTCAGTATGAATGCATAAACATGTCTTTAATTCTGAATGTGTTGAATGTGTTAGCTGTCTCCCAAATATACAGTTTTTCAAAAAAGTGGAATTATCATCCTGTCTTAATGTCTTGCACCCCCTCGACTCTACTTAGAAACGCATCGGGGTGCTTTGGTCAGAGTCCCAATTTGTGAAAAGCTATCAAGATGTGGTCACTGCACTTCATGCAGGGATTAGTGCATCTCTGCCCAGATTAGCTAAAAGGATGTAAACTGCCTCCCCCCTAGAGGTATGGAGTCCGTTTGATAGAATAGAAGCTCTTTATTATCCCACAATGGGGAAATGACATTGTCCCAGCAGCATATACATACAGAGAATTGTGGAAAAAAAGAATCTACACAGAGCAATAAATAGAAACAAAAGGGGACATAGGAATTGTAGAAGGTAAGTATAAGAAATAAAAAGATAAAAATGTAAACAATTATTACATACTATGTATTTACATATACTGCACTGCACCTGAATGTTGTGTGAATATTGCACATGGATGATAAGAAAAAAAATATTGCACAAGGTAGGTGGTGTGGACTTGGTGATAGACACTTAATAATTGATTAGAAGTTTTTACAATATTCTTTTTAAGATTTCAAGATCTTGCTTCGTGGGCTTAAACCCCGGTGCAGCATGTCCTCAAACCTCCTTGCTTTGGCGTCGGCGCCCCTGCAGTGGCGCTGAGCAGACACTAGAGGGCGACACCGGCGCGCGCAGGCCCGTTGACAGCGACAGCTCCGACCCCTCAGTCCGCTCCTAACAGTCACTACCCACAACATCCCCAGCAAGGTGTCTGATGCCCGGGTGCTTCACCCTTTAGCCAACCCTGTCCGCCGAGAGCACCGCAGGTCGCTCTGTCCGTCGGTAAACGTCTACGGAAGTGAAAGCAGGGCGCCTTTCCGTCCACCGAGGGATGGTTTCAGCGCTTTTTTTCCCTTCTGTCTTGTGCGTTGGCCAGATGTTGACTGCGCCCCGGTAAGCTAACATTAGCCAGCGGCTAATTCCTCTTCAGTCTCTCGACACTCCCTGTGTGTTTTTATACGCGTGTTTAGCTCGCTGGGTTCACGTTCCCGAGCAGAACTGGAGCTGTTTTTCGGAGGAGGTTTCGGAGTCTGTGGGGAAGTGAGGTGTTAGTCGGCTAACAGCTAGCTGCTCCCAAAGCAAACACTCAGCTGATCCAGGTGAGAGAGGCGCTGTTTGGGGGAAGTAGCTGCTTCATTGTGCTGTGTGTGTGTGTGTGTGTCATGTCCCTCCACCTGCAAAAGTGTGTTCCAAAACCAAGCTGGCAGCAGTGACTGCATATGATCACAGAACTAAGCTGGATTTGCAGGAATCAAGTCAAAATGTCCTGCACAAATCACTTATATATTCTATTTTTCTATTTAAATGAAGCCACGTTGCAGGTTTGTATCTGTGCTGGCCTCTCACAGGACAGGCTGTGTTTCCTCCACCTTTGTGTGTGTGTGTGTGTTCTTTTGGCTGAATTCCTCCCTCCTGTTTGTCCTCCTATCTGTCTTTCATTATTTATGGTCCTCAGTAGAGTGGGGGGTACAGACCCAACAACAACAAAAAAAAAAAGGAAGGGAGGATGGGTTTCTGCATGGACAGATGGCTGCAAGCTATGAATCAGGTACTAGGAAGCCCATGTGTCAGGTTGAGGGTGATGTTGCGTAAGCCTCGATGTCTTGGTTGTTTGTTGCGCTGTGGGACTATTTAATCTTCCAGTGGGACTTCCCAAGCTCAGGGTAATTAGACTGCAAAACGCTAGTTCCACTCCAGATTCTAATTGCATCACAAGGCCACGTTAATGTCAACTCAGAGGCCTTTGTATCATCTCGGGACATAGCACTTATCGACCGTTGAAGGTAGCATGCACTGCACTTATGCAACCTTAAGGCAACACGGTTACATGAGTTTTCCCTGTGGAGGGAGGATGCTGATGGGTTCATGGGCTCGTCTCTGTTTCTCCCAGACACACCTGGCACTTAACGGACAGGAATCCTTTTGTAGATAAAAAGGACACTGGTTGTCTCCTTTCAAGACGTTTGGACTCTTCCACAGGGTAGTGCAAAGCTACAGAGGGAACAATTAGTGCTGTGCTGCAGGAAACTAGGTCAGCCTTTACTCCTCCAAGACTTCATTAGCATAGAAGCCTGAGTTTTTGGCAGTTTAGGATTTGAACATTTAAGTGTAGATGATCGAATGTAGTGGGGATCGGGGTTGAAGCAAAACATGAAACCCTTTAGGAGGTTGTGTGTTTACTTGGAGAACTAATCGTACCGTATAGACTGGAGTATTATTTTTCAGGGAAGGAATAAATAGTCATGCTGTTTATTCCAGGTTGTTGAAAGTGGGTTTGTACTTGGCTGCAGTGGAAAACATCGAGCAGTGTTTACATGCTGTGTGACCCGGCTAACGTTACACAGCAGTTGCCCATCATTGTTGCCTCAGAAAGCAGTGAATTCAGCCTTAGTGTGTTTATGTTTGTCGTTCCAGTATTATCTGCAGAATCTCTCCATGGCTGATATGTGTGGTGCAAACATGACTTTTGGATGATACCTGTTCTGCAAGTTTTGAGTCATTTTCTAAATGGCTTTCACAATATGTTGGTGACACAGATAATGTGAAGATTTAATGAATTATCTTAATGGCGTTGGCATTGAGTTGTGAACATAACTTCTTTTCAACCATGGGTCCACTTTAAAAGTTGGCACAATGTAAAGATTAATGGGCTTCTCGCATTGACCAATGATTTCTTCTTTTCCTCCTGGCTCAGAGAAGTATGAATAAAACTAAGACCATCCAACACGTGGATCAACAGACGAGTCTGTTCTGAACCACCCCTGAGTTTGGATGAATAGTGTGTCATTCTAAACTGTCTGCACGTGTCATGCAGTCTGCAATTAGCACATGGAAACACCCAACAAGTCAAGGGCGAACACAACAAATCAACACTCTGCCGCAACTTGACACTTAATTTTAAACTTAAACAAAAGAGAAATGAAAAAAAGAGCAGAGGAAAACCCATAAGCCGAAATCTGTAACAAAGCTTTCCCCTTTAGCTTTTCCCCCTCCATCACATGTCAAAAAGTGAAACGTGTTGCTGTTTTATCTCAGTGCTCATCAATGGTCAGCTGCATCGAACCATTAACTCATGCACACTTTGTCAGGTGTGCATGAAAGTCATGCTCCGGTCCACACCTGCCAGCCTTTCAGCACACTGCTGAGCAAGTTTGTGCAGTCACGCACCCTCAATCGGGGTCTCAGGGTTTGTAAATGTTGTCAGAAATGGTCATTGCACATTTCCTAATTAGTTTGGAATAATTTTCCCAGCCTACACTCAAATCTGTGTGTAAGGACCATTTCTTCATTTGGTGCAGTGAGCACATTTAATGACTTCCTTTTCTTCACAATGTACGATATTAGTATAATGATAAATTCAGAGTGTAAGACTTGCTCTTTACCACTCAAGTCTGAACACTTTTGTAGTACATCACGCCAGTAATTTGTTCTTACCCTTTCATACACTACAAGTTGTAGTTGTAGCAGTTGAGCCCTGAAGTGTTTCTCTTCTTCTGCAAGGCCTTCTGTTCATTTGCTCGGTCAGGAATGATGCTCAACTTGTTTTTGGTCTCTCCCTTTTTGCACTTTCACTGACATTGCTGAGGGGAGGATCTTGCTCTCTTATCTGTCCAATCTTCCATCTCATAATCTTTGCAGGCTTGGAAGAGTGCTTGTCTGATAGTCCGCGCTAACTTTCATGCAGAAAAGTTGAGCGTTGTGAGGGCGGAGCCTGATGGATCATGGTGGTGAGTGTTTAAAACACAGTAACCTCAAAACCAAAATTAATAACACAGTTGCAGTTACATTCATATATTCAATTTGTCATTTGTATCAATTTTTTGAGTATTTCGTTGATGAAAAACTTCAAGTTTTTTAAAAATAAAATAAGATAAAATACAATTGACTAAAGATAGATCACATCAAAGAATTGACGCTATACAGCAAAAATAATGACATAAGCTAATTTCATTGCTTTTTTTTTTTTGGCCCCAGGGCACTTCGAGAAGGAGGGCAGAATAATGTCCCAAGTAAAGTTGGGGGGAGTCAACCTCTGTGATAATATACCCAGTCCAGAAGTCCTCAGTGCCCAAACGCGAAACCTCAATGAGACCATCACGCTCGCACAGTCGGAAAGTGGCCCTCACTTACAGAATGATGGCGGAGGAGGGCTCATTCATGAAGCGTCTCTCAACAATGAGCAGGAGAGGGGAGGACACAGGAGCAGGGCAGAGGATGAGAATGAGGAAGAAGACATTGATGAGGTGATGAAAGAAGAGGAAGAACAAGAATCAGAGGGGTCGAGTTGCCGGAGGCGGTGCCAGTCTCCAGACACTCCCATGACAGATTCCTCCTACTCAGAGACTGGTATGGGATGGGCTCCTCTGCCCTCAGTAGTCATAGACTGTTATGTCCATTTGGGGGCGTAAGAGCTCTGCAACAAGCTCACACATAAAGAGATAAACATATTGTTAATTTAGATATTTGTTTAGATTTTTTTTTAGAGAGAGATGTGTGACGAAATATACACATGAAATCAATGTCAGTTTTTATGAGGAATGGCAGACTATTCCTTAAGATGTTCTGATAATTAGCTGAGTATTTAGGAATTCCTTGAGTCAAGTCCTTTTGTACTCAGGTGACCAAAATAGCAGGTGTATTCGTAGGTGCCCATACAATCACCCCATGTGTGTTGGTGGCAGCATCTGCACAACTGAAAAAGGGACTTTTGCTTCTAGCCAAGAATGCTAATCTGTGTCGGTGTTTGACAAACAGACCCTGCTTGAAGCTCACATGTTTAATGTTCTATTTGTACATTTAGGTGCCTGCAAACATTTATATACAAATATTGAACTGTTATGGTAAGCATTCAGGTACCATTGTAAAGAAGAGATTGATCAGCAGTCTTCTCTACTCTTCTCTGAGTACTACATTTTGCATATTATGTAACGTCAGTTCATACTACTGACCTGTGAAGCATAATATTGGCTTTATACTGTTATTGTGATATTTTCATACTCTTTTGGCTGATTTTTACTCGGCTTACATGTATTCTCTGACAGGCACATGTTTTGATTTACATTGTGAGTCTGGCTTACTGTTCCTATGCTTGCTGCCGTCTTTCTTTGCTTTTGCAGGCAGTCTGCTCGACACTCCATATGCTCTCAGCCCTGGGATGAGCCCAGAGCCTACATCACCGGTCATTCCTGCAATCACTCCGGAAACTGCATATCCCATCAGCCCATTGGAATGGAGCCAGGGTAGTGCCGCGTCACACTTTTACACTGGATCCGCTGCCTCCACCACGGGGCCCACTCCTTGCACACCAGGACCTGCCTTCGCCACAGGGCCTGTTTCTCCAACACTGACTCTAACCTCGGACTCGAGGCCTGCGTCCAAAGTTGAACCATCGGGTGTTAGAGAGGCTACAGCCCAAAAAGCAAAAAACACTAACATTACGAAAGAACATCTTACCTCATCTACAGAGCTCGGCGTCAGCCACGGGCGTACATGCACCTCCGCACTTCCTGTTTCATCTGCAGAACCAATGGGCTCGAGCGTTGAGACTCATAGAGTAGCCTCCTCTGAACAGCTTGACCCCTCCATCGCAACCCCCGTTACCTTCACCTGGGGTCCCACAACCAGCGGTAAAGAGCCCTCCTCTGCCCCAGGATCTATAAACTCAAAACAGGAGCCCACAGCTTCCACTCCATTGCCCACCCCTGACTCGGCCTCATCTCGTGCCACAGGGCCCGTCTGCGCCCCCCCTCTGATGGCCTCTCTGGAAAAGTTGGCCCAGAAAGGCGATGACACTCACTTTCCGCAGTACCTTCATCAGGTAACCTCTCCTCTTTCATACGTTCATACACGCGCTTTAATGGTCCCAAAGTGTTTTCTTTCTCCCCATCTGTCATTTTTAGTCTTGTTATATTCTGTGAGCCCAGTGATTAAATAGCTGTGATCCACTCAACCTCAAACGCAGACATGGCACTTGGTAGCCCTAGGCAAGGGTGTCGCCCGTGCACTAAAAACACATTCTGACTGTGTTGATAGATTCTCCCATGTACACATGCCTGCGTGTCAGGACATGTGTGTTGGGGCGTGTGAGTAATCCTCTTCATTTGATTTATTTATGCCTCTATGTACACCTGAACTATACTTTCTTCTGGGCAAACAGGTGTGCATATGTTTTAGATAATATGCATTCAGAGGAGGTTTCTTAGACTGTATCTTAGGATTTGAAATACATAAATTGATCATATCCCTGCAGTTGTAGCTCTACTGGAATAATGAATATGAAATGTATTGATGCAACATCGCATGAAAGGTTATGCAGATTGTTGAAACAAAACAGGGATATTTTGGTTGCTTAAAAAAAAGGTTTTTAAGCTCCAAGTCCTTAACTCAAATAATTTTCAATGTAAAAAATAACTATTTAATAATATTCAATAATAATTTATCATTTAAAGATTGTATACCATCAGTGCCTCCGAGAAAAAATTGTTAGTGGACATGAATGACTGAACGTGAAGATATTTGAAATTTGAATGTGTCCCTTATTGGTGGCATATATGAAAAAATACAATACAAATCAATACTCTTTTCATTATGAGACATTTTGATGCATCTTTCTGTTGTTTTTCTTTTCTTTCATGTAGTTTTTTTTTAATTGGAAAAATCTCACTCATTTGAAATGTTGATTTTTGCCAGCCTGGTAGTAGAGCCGCCAGCAGTCTTTATTTTAATGTTATTTTTTAGGTCATAAAATTGTGCTTTGGTCCCACATTTTGGCCAACTGATAGAGCTTCTTTTTTGTTTTCTAACTGCAAAGGTGCCAACAATTTAGCTTTCCTGTTCTCTGTTATAAGTGGAAGTGCTGGTGTGGCCACAGATAAGTTTTCACTTGAGAAATGAGACTGCAAGGTGTAAAAGGAGTCTGACTGAAACATGCTTGCAAAGCTAGATTGGTCATTTATTGGTAAACGCCCCTTGTCTGCATAGATTACGAGAGCCTTTCGTGCCCTCCTATTGCCCTCCTCCTCTCTGTCTCTCTCTCTTTCTCTGCCTCTGTCACACACACGTCCCTTGTTCTGTGATCAGCTGAGCAGCATGAAAACGACACTTGCAGAAGAGAGGTAGCGTCTCTGTCGTGGTATTTGTGTTTTCCTGTCTTGGTATCTGTCTTCCTTCTCACTCTCATTTTCAGTAACTTGAAAATATTAACAGATCTGTGTGCCAAAGACTTTGGTTAACTGAGTAAAAGTTAGTCCAGAGATTACAGTACAGTAAAAAATGTTCTGTGGTTAATGATTAGAGATGCTTAATGCTGCAGAAGCATTAGAAGTCCTCCAGCTTTACAAAGAATGTGTCGTTGCTTGAAGAGCGTATTCGTTGTACTTACTGCAGTTTGACTGAAGCTCTGTATGTTTCAGTCAGCTCCCATAATTGAAACGCCTTCTGATAAATATTATAATCTTTCTCTCTGCAGATTGCCGAGGCCTTTTTCCTTCGTGAAGACTGTATCCTTGTCATTGTATGTGTGTGGGTGGTGGTGGGAAGCTTTTATTTTAATTTTTCCTCCCAATTAATGTTTATGTTGCATTACATCCATTTTGTAACAAATCAGGGTGAATTGTACAAAAATGTCATGTGCATTACTTGATACGTGACAGGCAGCAGACAGCCCAAGTGAGAGGAGATGTTAATCAGGAAAAGATTTATTAAGATACAGAGAAGCAAAGAGAAAGCCAGAAAATGAGCCATAGCCGAGCATGTGAGAGAAAAGCTGTAGTTGCTGGTCTGGCTTGTATGGAAGACTGGAAGAGGCGCTCACGGTGCTGAGAGACGATGTGATAAAAGGCACATACACACAACAAGGGCAGACACCTCGATTAAAGCTCAACTCTGCTTTATTGGCATGAAAAGAAAGACATTTCCAGAATGTGACAAAGCAATAAACTCATTAGGGTAAATCGCAGCATTTTAACTTGTGATAATGAACATCAGCATTTGTGCCGACTAAGCAATTCACTGAATTGGTTAATTGGATTGTTTGTTCAGAATAAAGAATCATTCCATTCTCTGTTAAAAGGATTGTGGAAAACACTGAAATATTCGAGGTGGTAGAGCGGCATTTTAGGTATGTGAGGATGAATTAATTTTCTCTGCTGTGTTACAGGCAAACTTAACATTTGTAAAACTATTAACATGTTCTCACGAACTGCCAACTTCAACCAAAGGACTGTCAGCTTCTAATAACAATGCTGTTACCCTACAAACAATCCAACCCCCCCCCACCCAATACCTTTTGTACACAAGTTGAAAGGACAGACAGCCAATTCTTTGTACTCTATTGATGAATATGAGTAGGGTTTCCATTTTTACAGCCAAAGCTACAGGGGAAACAATAAAAAGACATGCTATAGCACTGTGATGTGGATGAAGAAAAGAAATAAGACTCAGGGGGAGTTAGAATTAGAAATGCAGACGGAGGAAAGCACACAGTGGGAGGGCAGAAATGAGAGTCAAGAGAGGAGGAGGCTAGCTAAGCTATGTCGTGCATATATAAACGGCTGGTTGGAGAGAGAAAAAGCATTGAGCTATGTCAAAGACGGATTGTGTTGGGATCCTAGTGTATCAATAAACATGAGTGAAGCTCTCTCCCTCTTCCCAGTCTTTCCTAGTTTCCATCTCTTGAGTGTTATCTTGATAATCAAGACTTGAAGGGTCCATGAATTTTTCCAAAGCTTCTGAAGCCCCCCCCACCCCCCAAACAAAAACAATCCAAAGCACTATATTGCCTGTTAGGTATGTCTGCATATATGCTCCTTAACCTTTGGCATTTAGACCAGCAGGCGTTATGGTGCATCCAACTAGAGCGACTGTATCACCAGAGAGTATTGGACAATCTGAATGCAATCCAGGAACAGTGGGGTAACACATGCACCCATCCACCCAAGGGACACATGAAAGCAATATTCTTGACCAGCAGGACCTAAGGCAACATTTTTCTATGGAAATATATGTTTCCAATGCCAATTTCTCTGTGGATGCACTGAAGTAGCAAGAATTGTGCTTTTTATGTGGACACTGTTCACATTCGAAAGTCTCAGCGAGATGAACAATTTGATGATGCAGAGGGTCATACACTTTCCTGCAAGAGTACTCATTACGTATGTAAATTAATATGAATGGACGAAAATAGTGTATAAGTGTTATACCTCTCTTTGTTAAGTCTGCTGAGCCACTACACAGTTGCTTTAGGAAGGTTATACAGTTTTTATTTTCCGTTATAGATTTATGACCTGTTAAAAGTCATTGAGTGTCTTTATTGGATACAAACAGATTTCTCAACAAACAATATGGTAGCATTGGAGGTATTGAGAAACTGGCCTTTCAGTGGGATTTATTGTTCAGAATAATTGCATCAATGAATATTTTTCTGTGTTTCATCAACATCTGATACCTAATTTCATTACTGTTTTAACCATGTGTTTAACAGTTTCTGTACCTCTGCATCTTTTAGAGGGTCGGTGTAGAAAACACTCCACGAATCTTGAAACCCAACATCTGGACCCTCTAAGAGATATCTGCCTCACACACACAAGGTTAGTGTGCAGCCTGTGTAGGTATATACAGATAGGTATATTTGTATACAGTATTTGTGTATCTACCTATCTTTATAGGCACCGGCTGTAATATTCGAAAATTGCAAAGTATATTTTTTACAGAAATACTTTCTAATCACACGTACAAATGGAAAAAAACATTATTTGAATTTATTTCAAAAATACATAAAATAACTAAGGTGAGATTGAGTACGTTTACTGACTGAAGTTTTTGCAATAGATCAAAAGAATCAGTTTAATGATAAATTGCACATTCTTTACAGTCTTATTTGTGTAGTGTAGCGTTGGTGCCTGTGTTGTTTGGGGAATGTGTATTATGTATCGTTGGTGGGGTTTGCTCATGTATGTAAAACTAAAGATTTGGGTGAGTGCCAACTTAGTATCAGGAGGACTTCAGGCTTGATCTGTACCTGTGAGACATGCTCACATGCTCATACATTCATGTACATGTGTGTGCGTGTATATATGTGTGTTGGTATAACAAAGAGCACGTATATCTCGGTGTGTGGTCAGTGCTATAGTGATGATTTAAACATATGGTTGTGTGCTCTTGCGGCTGCCACCGCTGCTGCACTGTCAGACATTTGAGCCACTGCACTGCTTAAGTTTCACTTTGCTAAACACACACACACACACACACACACACACAGGCACACATGGACACACACAGTCTCACTCGCTCACACGTTGTAATAGCCAGGGAAATGTGTTGAGTCTAATATTAGATTGGGCCAGTAGTGAAGGGTCACCTAACTTTCGTCTTCATTTACTAAAACCAAGACCAGACCTCAACCATCTTGCTTTGTCTCCCTTTCCCTCCTGTGTTTATAGACCAAGGACTGCAGATGCTGTGGTAAGACATTCACCATTTGCTGTGTCTGTATGAGAAAGCAAGAATGCATGTACCTGTATATGAAATAAGGCAGCCAAAGAATGAATGTGTGTAGGACAAAATATGCAAGTCTAACGTTTATGCATCTTTTAAACTATGTGTGCAGTAAGGTCGATGGTGTATATTGTTACGTATGTGTTCACAGTGTGCATCTATGGACTTTTTGAAGCCTACATTTGAAGGAGGTGGTGCGTCACCCTCATGTCCTTCAGGTGAGTGAGTAATGATCAGAGATTGCATCTGTGTGTGTGATCATGGTAAATGGTCTGTATTTATATAGCGCTTTTATATACCTGCAAATGTACCCAAAGCGCTTTAGTTAGTACATTGCATTCACACACTGATGGTGGAAGCTGCCATGCAAGGTGCTAACCTGCTCATCAGGAGCAGTTAGGGGTTCAGTGTTTTGCTCAAGGACACCTCGACATGAGCTCTCCCGGCCAGGGATCGAACTGGTAACCCGCTGGTTACAAGATGGCCACTCTACCCAATGAGCCATGCCGCCCATCATCATGTGCTTTGAGCAAACTTCATAACACTCAAAAAGTTCCACTTAATCATAGTCGCAATTGCACATTTGCGGTGATGATTATGATGTAATTAGACTAATGGTGGACAAAACAAAGATTGTTTTTTCTCAGCATTTCTTGACCAGCTCATTTTTTCTCTTATGAATTCTGTTTTTGAATAATTTCCCACTCAACAAAAAAAAACAAAAAACTAAACTGCCCCTCCCTGTTTTCTATTTTCTTTCACCAGACCATCAGGGTGAAAGTGTGATGGAGCAGAGAGATGGAGATTCCTCCCCTTCTCAGGGCAGCTGTGCAGCCACACCCTCTATTAACTTGCCAGATCGCCTTGAATCCCCTGAGACGTTGGACGGAAAAGAGTCTGATAGCAATTTACAAGGGTGGGACATTTTTCATGGAGCTGAGCTGACCGAGAAGGAAGGCAGAGGCCAAGAGGAAGGAGAAGCTGATGAGCGGCCGGGATCAACCATTTCTCACAGAGGTGATGAAATCCC
Source organism: Mullus surmuletus (assembly GCA_903171835.1). Lineage (NCBI taxonomy): Eukaryota > Metazoa > Chordata > Actinopteri > Syngnathiformes > Mullidae > Mullus > Mullus surmuletus. Next base: position 253,613 of record CAESWR010001103.1, on the reverse strand, counting down.
CCCCTCCACAATTGGAGCATTGGATCAGTCCAAGCCCGCAGAGCAGCAGGGAGGAGACTCGGATACGTCACAGGGGGAGAAGGTGGATAAGGAAGAAAAGGGGAATGAGGTGGAGGAGGCAGTAGAAGCCCTGGAGATGGATGATGAGGAGGAAGATGAGGAAGAGGATGAAAAATGGAAGGAAAGACACTCTTCTCTTGATCAGAAAATACTCCCATTAGAGACCCCTGGGAGAGGGTCAGAGGTGGAGGTACAACATCTGCACCAGGAGGACCTCCCTAATCAGAGGACACAAGACGATATTGCACTTTTCCACAAGACACAGGTATAGATTAATTTTATTTACATTCTTAATTACTTTATCATTTTGGCAATACATTTGCTCTCTTAATTTTCAGAAATACAAAACTATGCTATGACTGTTTCATATGAATAATCTAGTGCCTATAAATTTTGAACCTGTTGCTCATCAGATACAGATTCAGATTAAATTCTATTGTCATTACACGCGTACAAGTACAATCTAAGAAATGTCGTTTGGCATCTACACAGAAGTGCAAGTTGTAGTTTTTTAATTTCCTCTCTGGAAGTGGATGTATTTCCAATGAGGTTACTACTGTGTTTTCAGCAGCAAATGTAAAAGAAATCAGACTTTCTCTAACTTGGATTGACCCTCCTGTGGTAGCAGTTAGAGTACAGTTTGCAGTCTCCTCTCTGTATGTCGGGAACATATTAGTTGTAAATACATGCCATTATTGCTGCAGGAGAGCGACGAGCCCTTCCTGCAGCAGGCGGCCCATCTCATACAAAAGGCTCATATGAAAGAACAGGAGCAAGATGAGGTGGGGGATGAGGAGGAAGAGGAGGAGGACTATGAGGTGGAGCAAGCTGACTTCATCAGAGAAGCTGCCACACTAGATCACATGGCCAAACTCATCACTGTGGAAGAGGTTTGTACTCAGTCATGCTTGACATGAATCATTCTGTCTGAGCAACATGGTTTAGACTTGAATTGATGCTTATTATGTTTTACTGAAGGTTTAGTGGTATGTGTGTGTTCCCCCATGACCATGTATGCGACATAAAGATGGAAAGTCACCTGTGCTTGATTTCTGCCATGCATTATGACATTGATTATTCTTTGTTTTGGATTTTTCAAATACACATGGGAAGACCCAAAACCATCATTTTAAAGTGGCTCTGGTTGGTGAATATGATATCTGCGTGCATCTGCCCATCTATGCCAGACAGTATGGTGCCCTGCTGTAACAGGATAATGGTATTACCCAGCCATTACTGTGATACCCGGACTATGGATTAGATTTGCAGATATTCAAGGCAATGTAATATTTACTTCTAACAGAGTTAGACTTGAAAGAAGGAAGCAGAACACAAAAAATGTGTTCGGTCTTTTGCTCAACATGTAGCTGATGAATTATTTGTTATTAATCCAAGCGATCTTAATATTAGATAAGTAATATTTCATCATAGATTGATTTTTATAGGATGGTTAGAATATTGAATCAGTTTGAATGCTTCGTGAGAGTCCAAGAAAAGACAGATGTGATATGATTATATTTTGGGGTTCTTTAATATGATCGTAAATAATACCGGTAGTCGCTTTGTTCAATTGTCTCTGTGCCTTTTATAGGTGAATATTAATCATATTTTTGAGATGATTGGAAGATGATATAAAGAAAAATATATTGTGTTGTGCTGCTCGTATGTGAATTGCCACTGAAACGCCAATTTTCCTCTTATTTTTCGAAAAGTTTTCAAAAGAGGACCAGCAGATGGAAGAATCAGTGTTGCAGTGTTCAGTCTGAATGCAAAAGGGGGAAATTCTTTAGTTGTTAAATAAAGTCATCCTATTATGAGGCAGATGTAGTGTTAATTGATGCATCTCTGTGCTTCCTAATGTGCTTTTCTTTTCCTTTTCACCTCAGATGTCTCCTGCCTCTGGCCTTGTCTCCATACTGAAGAAGCGGAATGTGTGTGTGGACGATCTGAGTGTGTCTGCATGTTCTGAGCCGCCCAGAAGACGTGTTCGCTTTAAAGTTCCGGATGATGGCTTCGAGGCTGGTGCGTTTATTTCCCCCCCCCTTTTTTTACCATGGATTAATAAGTGACTCTACAAAGTGACTTTATTTTTGCAGTTAACGGTGTAGCCAATGCTTAGCTAGTCTCAAAGTTTATCAATCTGTTGTGATGCATTACTAGTCCGTTATCTGTCCATATCTCATTCTGTTTTTCCGCAGAGGTTGGAGGTGGAGACTCGTGCCTGCTACTCTTCCTGCTTTGTCTGGTTACCGTAGTGATCAGTGTGGGAGGCACCGCCCTCTACTGTGCGCTGGGTGACGTTAACTCCTCAGTCTGTCAGGACTTCTCCAGAAATGCAGACTTCTACGCTGGGCAGATGCAGCGCGTGTTTATTCAGATCCAACGCTGGTTTAGTCGGGGGTCGTAAGGGCAAAACGAGCAATGTGGAACAGCCGCCCAATTTCCTTTGACCTCCTGGGGCCAACGGTTTCTGAGGCAATGGTGTCAGGTAGCTGCCACAGTCCTTGCGGCTATTTGGAGGAAGATGCTCTTATACTGATTATTTGGCGAAACAGTTTTATCAGTTAGATGCGGCATTTTTTAAGCTACTTTTTTTTTTTTTTTTT
>CAESWR010001103.1:220120-239098 GCA_903171835.1 Mullus surmuletus | reverse complement strand
AGGCAGGCATTTCGCTCAATAAGAGTTCAAACTCCTGCTGCTGAGAGTTATTCAGCTCACCACATATCCTTGTACATTATATAACCTGTACAGAGTGACCAAGAACTTCTGCATTCAAGAATTTAGAGAACCCTAACATCTTGGCTGGGTTTGTGAATAACACCAGAATAGTGGCTTTTCTAGCACACAATTACCAAATGTTCTTATATCTCCTATCATCGCTTCACAGTCGCCATGTGGATTATTTTTGTAAAGCCCAACCAATGTTTTATTACAATGCTTTTCATGTTGTAAAACAAAAAAAAAAGCACAGGATATATTTTTCTTCTTTTTGAGGGCAGATATCTCCCTTTTGGTCTTGCATTTTGTGTATATGTGTATTTGTGCAAGCATGAACTCACATCATCATGATAAAAAAGCCATAAGAAGACTCCCCATGTGAGTACCCTCAGGTGTCAATGAATCATCCTCAAAACAACCATTAAGAACTCAGCAAGGGATCGAAGACGGATCTTGATGTAGCACAGCTGGCGTTTCTCTTCCTGCTGCACACGCAACACACACACACACACACACACACACACACACACACACACACACACACACACACACACACAGTTGCAGCGGTTTACATGCCACTCACCAGCAGCCTCCATGAATGTGTTTCTGTGCACGTCTCAAGCGTACAAAGTGATTCAGGGTGGCGTGGAAGCGTAACATAGCTAGATGGCAGCTGTGTCAGTCGGCGCTGAGCTTTTCCTTCAGCATTTGTTTGGTGTCCAAATGGCGTGACCTCATCAGAAGCTCCCAACTGCTTACTTTGTGTGTGTGTGTGTTTGGTGGGGATGCTGCACATCAGCATCAGAGGGTAAGGAGACTTCTGTGAGTGCAAGTGGTTCGTTTTTGAGACATAGTGCTCCAATGCTCAGCCACAAGGCTCTTTTTCAATGTCTGATTGATTAATTTTGATATTGGCTCATAATTTACATTCATATACTGTACTTGCATCACATTACCTGTCATGTAAGAGAAAGATATAGCATGCTGCTTTAGCCACTCAGCCTGGAAATGAGAAAATCCACTCAGGCACGACTGGACAGCCCCAGAAACGAGGACTCCACAAATGATTATCATACACTAACACACATATTCACCACTACCAAACTAACTCTCATGGCTACAGCAGAGCGGCCAATACCATTGGGAAATTAATTACCATGCTACACACACACACACACACACACACACACACGCACACACACACACGCCAACAGAGACATGCTGAGGTAGGCCTAATTAGTGTATGATGGCACCGCCTTAACAAAATCGACCACACATACACACATCGCCCATCCATGTTCTTGCATAGTAATGCAGATAACGACCAGTTTTTCATTCAGTTCATAGCACTTTTCTCAGCTTTTTCATCCTTTTTGTTGTCTGCTTGGGCTTTCACTAACTGCCCCCCATTTTCCTTTCTGTCATTTTGTCCACCTGAAGAGGAAGCTAATTATGCTTGTCACAATTCAAAAATTGGCTTATTTGCAAGGTCACAAAAATATTTTTTTTAAGGAGAACAACAGAAAAAAACAAAACACACATTAGTGAAACCCGGTCCACGATAAGCTAAAATAAATAGGCTTGCTTTTTTACATAGGAAGTTTGTGGTGTTTGAGAAGAAAAGGATTTTAATGTGATCTTTCCATGCAGAAGGTTTGGCTATATGTCAATTAGTTTTAAAATTAGAGCCATTCTTAGCTTTTAAATTCAGGCAATCACTGAGCAATACACAAAGCGGAATATTGTACTACCTTACATCCTCAACCAAGCCAATGATTTTTGGGGGATTTTCTGTAGGATGAGCATTGACAATGAAATTGCAATCTGCATGTTCATTTGATTTATTTCTCATAATTTTGTGAAATTATGAAATTACAATCGAGACAGCAAAAATAACTATTATCACTTTGATATGTTGATCGATAACTCATTGGAGATGCAGAATCCCGCACCTTTATTTTTCCCTCAAAATATTTTTCATATATTTTTATGGCCTGGCTCTTTGGTGCGCATGTATCTACATCAGAAAGGAATAGAAAAGGAGGAGTGTGACATTGAGAAGATGAGCAGGGGACACGGCGAGAGAGCGTGCATGTGTCTTTTTAATTCCGGAAGTCTGCATGTTCCTAATGAAAGCCATCTAATGTTATTCATGAGTTTCCATAGTGTGCCCGCAGTCCAAGCACAGACCTGCCATCCACACAACTTACTTCACACAACATGTGACAGAGCCGAGCCGGGGGGTGGGGGTGGGGGGGCTTAAAGAAAGTGAGAGGAAAGGAGAAAAAATTAAGAGAAAGAGGGTGACAAAAGAGGAAGAGAGGCAACAAAAACCACTGAAGATGAGAGCGATGTTCTTCACAGCCTCTGTGCGAAAATCAGTGGTGCTCAAACAAAAATATTAGAGTTTTATTCCTTGAGGTGGTTGCATGGTGATACAGGAAATATCTATCTCTCCCTTTTATCCAGCTGCCTACTCTTTCTTTATTGTTACTGTCCACGTCTATATTTAGACTACATCTTTCAGTGTGTGGATCACACAGTATGCAGTGTTTACAGTAGTATATCATCCTTAACTGTTTATTAGTGCCTGGAGGCCACAGCATCATCGTCTCTGTGTATTCCAACTGATGTGGATGTTCCCGATCCCAAGTAAAGTGCAGTGAGCTGTGTGTTATAGAAACATATCTCTGCACTACACAATCACAGTATGGGACGACTACTGTTATCATCCTATAGGTATGTCGGTTAGTTATTTACATCATTATTTACAGTGTTCGATGAAATGCTTCAGACTGTCGGAGGCTAAGAATTTCTCCTGCAGGGATAAGTTGACGTCTCTTCTAATGACGTATTGTCGTATTGTTCAAACAGTTAAGTGTTCCTTCATCTTAACTGGCTGCTTTGTTTCTTTTGGTTTGAAAGCCAAAACGTTCCCAAAGTTAGATTAATTTTTGTGATCATGTGCCCCAGTAGCCTATTTACACTAAGCAAATGGCAGAGTCTGTGTAAAATGCATCTATCATACAGTATATATCGACCATGGAATTGAAGCCCAACATTGAATATTGAATCACTTGGTGCTCTCCTCACTCTCAGATCAGTGGACCTTATGCCGCGTTTCAACTGACTGTATCGGCTCTTGCTCGAAAGATGAATTGCGCTGCTCTGTTTACTCCGTGCGTGGCTACTGTTAATGACGCACTGTCGCTGTGATTCTCTGATTCTCGGAACCAATCAATGTCTGCAATGTGTCTCCGTCACCTTTTAGTACCCAAAAGTACTGGGCTGCTTTTTTTGGAACCCCACAGAAGCATGTATGAAAGAAAAAGTAGTACCAGGTACTCGACAAATGCGAGTCGAGTAGAGTCCGATACCATCAGTTGAAACGTGACATTAGTGTCCCTGGCCGCCTGCAATTACCACTTTTGTCAGCAGAGGTCACAGTGGTTCATTTAACCTGCTCATTGCTGCTTCATTGACTGCAGAGCCAAGATTATAATGGCACCCTGCTGCATCGTAATCTGACCAGAAATCTTGTGTAAAATTGTCACAAAGTACAAGTAACTCCTAGATTCTCTGTTATGGCTGTGATTTCTCTTGATGCTAGAAACTCTCTAGAAATGTCATAAACGATTCAAGGCACTTGTGAAAAGCTGTAAATGAATAAAGTTTGATACTGGATGACACTGAGTTTAATGGCAGACAATTTATTAAACTCATCAAGACTTTTATAGATATTGCTTCCCTCTCTCCTTATGACCAGCGCTTTTTTTTTAACCATGTTTCATGAAAAATAAATTATTCATTAGCTTTATTTGAAACATTTTGTGCCAACAGAATTACAGGAACTTTGACTCCCCGTTGGTAGATGTGATAAGCTTAGAATTACCAAAACTTCAACGAACAAAAAATTGCTCACGGTGATGATGTTTTTTGCTTGTTTAACATTTATGTGTGGCTCTCTGTGTAATCACGTCGAGCACATTATAATAAATGATTTTCCTCCTCATTAAACATCTGCTAGAAATTACTGCAATCTCACTGTTGCTTTTTGAAGCTCTTTGCTGCTCCGATCTGCCTCATCACATCCCCGTCTCTCTGCAGCCACGACCTGAAAGAACTGTCACAAACAAATGAGCGTTATTTCTTCCTGATATTTTTCCCTAATTTGTTTTTGTTCATTGTTGCCCCGGTGAACACACTTCAGCTGCAACTTGCAAATAATCAGATAATATTTACTCATTGCTTTGTCTAGTTTTCCAGAAAATTAAGGAGGTTTTTATTAATGTCAAAGGCGACATCTGCATCTTCTTCTAAAAAAGTCTGCCATCGTGAGACGGCTTGACTAATTAAACATCATCATACAGTGCTCATTTTCGACATAGTGGAAAATCTGTGACTCTTGCTGCAACCTGCGGTCTGCTCATTAGCTCAGTGGTGACATTTCCCACAATATTGGGTTGCAGTGGAGGAGAGGGGCTCATAAGGGGGTCAGGGTGTACATCGGTCTTGTTTTACTGAGCTCGGGGAAGAATGGCTGACTTCCTGCGGCTGGTGGCTTGTGAAGCGGCCCAATTGTGCATGTGTGAATTATGTGTCCCGCTCATCTGTGCAGAACCTGGCCATGTTTAGGTCTGCTCTGGTCATATCTGCTGTTATTGCTTTGTGTCTCTCACTGCAGGCATGTGTTTTTTAAAACTGTGGGTGGCTTCTGTCTCTGCTAAGTCTCACCGTGACAAGTGAGCTGTTTTCATGAAATTCCATCCCAGGTTAAGACTATACATTTTCAAGTTGGAGAGCAGAGGAAAGGGAGGAAGAAATGAGACAGAGTGGAGAGGAAGGTAATAAATTACAGTAAGAGCTTGAGGAGGCGAGCGCACAAAACAATGTTTTGGAAACTTGCCTTAGATTGCAGTGGCCTTGTGCCAAATATAACAGCCCCGTCTAGTCCCACACTGATAGGAGACACTTCACTTCTGTCACAAATGTTGACAGGCTGCAGCCTTCTGAGTGCTTGTGCCTTTCATGTTCCTATTCTCTCATCTACTACATCATAAGTATGTCCAATTTTAATCTAATGCCCCATATGCAATACAATAAGCCAGAAGCTGACATATTCATCATAACATGTTTCCTGTTACCTCATTCTGTGCATGTAAGTACATAACACCGTTCATTGTCAGATTTCTTTTGCACTATTCTGTCCTCACGAAGTAACATCTCATGAGCTCCTGTTACTACGGCACATTTTGTACAGTTACCAAGGTCCTCTAAGCACCATAGCAGCAGGGGTTCTCCCTCACTTCTTAATTTTCCTCATAATAAAACATGACTGTTAAGAGAAAGTAACTTTAAAATGAATATTTAACTTAGAAGACGTTTGGAAAAAAAAAGATTTAGTCACATGAAAGGAGTAGATCTGTGGAACACTAAAATAATGTAAATTCAATTTCAGAAAAATGATTCAATTTGCCATTTTCTATTAATAATTGATATTTATTACAATTAATAACTGGCTCATTCCAACGTGGATGTTTGAGGGTGTGTGTGGGAGTCAAAGAAGGAAGTTTGCACATTACTAAATCATCATTTGTACAAGCACTTGACTACATCTCTGTCTTCTCATTTATTAATCATCTGTGAAGTCGCAGTAAGTTAAAAGTGACAACACAGTGGTGACTCAGTACAGTAAATTTGGTTCCACCAAAAAGTTTGACTTAAAGTTCTCACAGGAAATGTAACATAATTGTCAATTAGCTTGCACTGACTATTGTTAATTAAAAAGTACATTTTCAGAGCAAAACTTTGCAAAACTTAAGATTTTTGGCAGCTGACCAAATGAAATATTGAAGAAAGAAATGGAAGAGGGAGGAGGCCGCCTAGAGCTGCTATGCTACAATCCTGTGCACCTTAAAACAAATCAGTTTCACAGAATGGTATAAAGAATGGCACACTTCTTTATATAAGCAAATTCTGTTTTGGTACTACAAGACATCTGGATTGTAATTTTAAAATTAAACCAAATCAAGGTGAGCCACATTCTAATATATTCTTTAGTGTCTGATTGAGGTGCAGTTATTTATTTATTCAGGATCTTAATACCGATGTAGATGTCTGCATGGATCATGTCAGTCTATGATTGAGCAAACATACACACCGACTCACTCACACACTCACTAACTGACTGTTCCTGCAAGTTCCTGTGACTCAGGTCCAGCCATGTGTGTGTTTTAGTGACACACTCTCGGTTGGCTGTAATTGGCTGTGTGATTGAAGCAGACAGACACCGCTTTGCTCCGGCTTGTTATCGGAGTGACAGGCATACTGGAAAGGACAGCGGTGTCACTCCGAAACACACAACAGACCTCAGAGGCAGGCGACACACACTCGCACAAAAACAAACACACACAAACACTCTGGCCCGTGTGGTTACACTAACAGGCTGTGACAGGGAGGAGAGTGAGTTTATTTAAAGCATTACTCTTAGATGACAATCGGGAGGAAGCTGGGAAAGTAGATGAACATCGATAATGGTTACACACAATTGGCCTAATATAGCAAAAAGCAAAGGATAAAAAGCAGTGCTTACAAGGCCAAAGGTCAACCCAATGACAGACGCAGTGCCCATTTTATGTGAAAATGTTTTGGAAAGTAGCAACATGCCTTCGTCCAACACATTTTTTTATTCAAGCCAAAGTTGTGATTCAAATACAAGTCATACATCAGTGATACTAAATACAGTTCTGTTCACAGATCCTTTGATATTTGCCTAGCCCTGGCCTGCACAGCCTTCTGCAACCTTTTTAAACTCTTTGTTTTGCTGGGGGAGAAAATACGATTTTGCCTTTGTGAAATCTGCCCATGACAGTCTGTTCAGAATTTCACTGATCGTGTTCTCTATCCTTCTTTGTAGAGGTGAGACCTTGCTGAGGTGTTCTCAGTGCAAGATGGCTCGCTACTGCAATACCATTTGCCAGGTATTGTGTGCGTGTGTGCGTGTGTGTGTGTGTGTGTGTGTGTGTGTGTGTGTTTTTGTGCGTGCGTGCATGCGTGCGTGCATGTATGCATGCGTGCATGCGTGCACGCACACTTTGTTAAAATGCTTATCTCCTACAGAGACAAGCATGGCCCAGCCATAAGAGGGAGTGTAAATGTCTGCAGAGCCTCCTACCCAGAATTCCCACTGACTCAGTCCGTCTGGCTGCAAGACTCATCTTTGCCTTGGTATGTTTCTGGAGTTTATTAGCAGTCATCCTTTGTTCCCGACACTATTTCTCTTGTACCTTTGGGCTGTTTACACATTTTTCAACAGGCAGCCTAGGCCCCCATGAGTGTTTGTGTCTAAATGACTAGTCAAGGCAAATTGTTTTGGGATCAAATTCACAACCATAAGTGTCATGGTGGCCAGGAATCCTTTCTTACTTAGTTTTTTTTTGGGGGGGGAGGGGGTTGTGAATGGGTATCTTTCTCCAAAATATAAGATGCTGCTCAGAGGCCGACATCTACATTCATACCAGAGTAAAAGAGTGACGTTGATAAGGAGGTTTTTTTTCCTTCGCCCCTCATGTTGTATGTTTTCTAGTTAAATCCATCGACATCAAAGGATCGACAGGAGCAATTCTACACCTTAGAGGAGCATGAATCACGTAAGTTCATACTCCATGAGTGTATAGTTTTTCTTACTATGATAGCAGAATAAAACATTTTCTCTCCCTGCTGGAATTGCAGTTGCTGGAATAGAAACTGATAATGAAGTGTATTTGTTCCACTTGATGTGGCAAAGCTCTTCTGAGACGCTGTAGGAAGCTCACTAGGACTTTTTTTTTTTTTTTAAATCATCTTTTACAGACGTGATGTCCATGACTGAGCAGAAGAAACATGGTATGTGTCAGCTGGCGACCATGTTGCAAATGTACCTACAACCAGAGGTTCCTGATTTTGGAGGTGAGATGGCCCCAGCACTGCCACCTTCCTGCAGAGAACCCATCAACCTTATTGCAAAGGTGGGTCAGGCATATTTGCTTTGTTATACCAGTGGTTGTACATAAAGTCCGAAAAGCTGTATTTAAAACCTGTCTGAACCCGCATATAGTATATTCACATAAATATGAATACATAAAACCAAACCCGCCAACCTGACAGACAAACCGATATTACCAACTGTTTTTTTGTTGTTGTTTTTTTGCATCTCCTGCTGTGCTTGCATGTACCGCAACATATGTCCAAGATCTTCCCAGCATCTGTGATTAGATCCCCGTGTGTGTAAACGTGTGTATTCCCAGAACAACCCGAGGTCTTCCTCTTAAAAGACACCAGCTGTCTTCATTAGAATTTAAACCACAATTTCGTGTACAAAGATGTTTGTCTGGATTTCAGTCTCCCTCTGTTAGCACTTAGCTTGTATGATTTATTCCAAAAAATGTCATGACTTCAAGGTATTCTAAGTCCAACATATGTATGCATGTTGGATTGATCCCACCCCAAAGGTTTGATGTATGAAAGCGACCAGGTGAGAATGTTTCCATTAACATGAAAAGACAAATGAATGAAATCCACCCTCAGGCTACATGGCATCGATGTTCCTCAGCTGAAGTAAAATCTACTGACTTCTGTGATTTTTTTTTTTAATTTCAGAAAAAGGCGAATTTGCAATGGTCCTCAGATGTGATATAAGAATACAAACTCTGGAAGTAAAAAGACCCATCGATGTGACAAAAAAATCTCTGCATTTGCGGCGGAATTTGATTTTACAAAGATGCTCATATTTTACATTTTGGATTTGTTTCATTGTTGTTGAGTGTGTATTATCTTATGTGTGCGTGTGTGCGTGCGTGTGTGTGTGTGTGTGTTTTGGTCTGAGCTGTGAAGCCAGGAAAAGCTGCTGATTTAAATGCTTTTCAAGTTTCCAATGGGAATTCTGCTGTTTTTTGAGAGAAGCCAAGGGTGAACAACACATATTAGATTAAATGCAAGAAGAGAGGGATGAAGCATTTGAGGGAGAAATAAGATGGGGGGTGAGGGGGTGGGGTGTTGAGGTCTGGAGGAAATGAATAAGGGAAAGAACAGAGTACAGGAAACTGTTCATCACAATTTGAAATGTTGATAAGTGTCGGAGATACATGTCTGAGTCGTAACTGCAAAGCTCACGGAGGAATGATGTTTGAACCAAGTAAATACACTTAAAAGCCCCCCCCCCAAACACACATAATCTTCTATTACACTTAATTCTGTTGTAACCTTGATTAGTGTCTCTTATTCACCTCTCTGCACTCATTCACTGATCCCACAGGATTGATCCATCCTCCAAACACACAAGCAGGATAGTGGCCTGGCGCACTTCCATTTTGTTTCGTGAAGTGACTTTTCCCTTTTGCAGCACGTTTGCAGCACGTTTGCAGCACGTTTGCAGCCCACAGACACCTTAGTTATGAGGGTGGGGTTTTGCATAGAGGCTGTGCGTTTGCGATGAGTTTTTTTTCCAAGGGCGTTTGCGTAGAACCTGAGCTATTGTGCATCTTCACCAAGATACACACTGATTCAGCTACATCAATATACGGCCAGGAGTGTCATAGTTCACATTATTGAATTATTGGCTTTTAGCCTCTTTTGGAGTCACAATTCAAATATGGTAGCTTATAGATATCCTTGTGAGAGACCATACCGAGAAAGATGGAGTGTCCTGGCTCTGCTTCACACTTGCAGAGGTGAGGGAGTTGACTTGCTGATGTACCTCCAGAGATTTCACCGCTCTAGGGAGGAGGTGAGAGAGATCAGAGTGCACTAACTGACCCTGGGAAAACCGTGCTCAGCTCCTCTCTCTCCACATGTTGTCGGGTTGAGGGCTCATACTGTCGTCACTGTTGTTGTAAGGTTGCGTGACATGGCTTGATGAGCTGCTCTCATTTCTAGTGTGATGGAATCCACCGCATTGTGTGAGTGCCAGAAACATCTTGACGTAGTCGTGTAACTCCGGCCTCGTAATTAAACCGTAGACTTCGGTCTCTTATTACATCATCTACCTCTATTGTTGGCTTCAATATAAGCTCGTTTGAGAAAGGAGTTGCCGTCATCTGAGATCTTTCATCACACCTCTCTCCGTGTAGGTGTATAATACTGCATCCCATGCTGTGATGTGGTGTAATTGAAGTGTGTAATGATGTGGTTAACACCTGCACGCAAATGTGGCAAGCTCCTGCAGACTGCCAAAGCTCCATGAACTGCATTAACGATCACCCGCACTGAAGTATTGGAGTTTGTAGAGTAGTAGTATTGGAGAGTAGAGTAGTATCTTCAAATTGGCTTTCTCTCAGGGACAGTTTGCGTGCTCTGTCTGTCGATCAGACTTGAAAAGATGCACTGTGTAGCAGAGCACTCAAAGCAGTCAGCATAGTACTGTACATTTATGAAAAATACCAGGTGTATTCTTAGTCATATTTTGGTGCCAATAGGGGGCACTGTGATTGCATGGAGATATCTGCATTGGTGGAGTGAAAGAGTGAGGAATTCTCTTTCTTTATCCTTTCTGTTTCTAGAGACTTTATTGTTTTCTACTCGTCTCTCATTCGCTCCAGCTGTCTGTGCATCTGTTTGCCCATTTTATTCTGTGTCTGTGCCCATCCTGACATCTTTGACCACTCCTTTCCCCTCATTATTATTCTCAAAACACAGGGGTCTTCCATTTTCTATCCTCTCTCTCCCTCTCACTCTCTCTCTCTTTCTTATTCTTGCTTACTCTCTTTAATGGCTCTAGTACATAACAAATGAGGAGTTTATTATTGTGTACTTGGACTATTTCAGTGTACTTAACAAAATAGGTCGTTACTCTGAGTGTGTGTGTGTGTGGTAGTGTTGGGGGGGGGGGGGGNNNGGGGTCTGATCTTTTACAGTGGGGGAGTGTTATGTGCTGTAAAATCGTTCTTTATGCTAATGTATCCTGCCTCCACAGCACACACTAATAGTGTGGCACAGACGTGAAGTAACGCTACTTCATCATTACTGCTCTTGATATACCCAGGCGAGGTAATGAGGACGACAGTGTGTGTGTCTCACGTCTCATATATGCAGTGCACGGTATGGGACAAGCTGTGTGTGTGTGTGTGTGAGAGTGTGTGTGTGTGTGTGCGTGTGCGTGCGTGTGTGTGCACCAGTTTCTGGTCCACTGTGGTCTGCTTCAGACTGCAAAAGGGTTTTTTCATGTGCGCGTTTGCGCCTGTTGGTCAGACTGCAGTGGTGCAATAAGCAGTGACAGATGAGATCTGGCCGCGGCACATTTTATTGCTTCCCTCAAGCAACTTCCCATCTCTGGAGTGACTGCGTGTTTGTGTGTGTGTGCGTGCGCCTGTGAATGTACAACCTTGTGTTCAATTACATACTTGTACATTTCTATGTACTTGTGCACAGCTTTATACATGTGTGTGTGTTTGTGTGCGTGTGTGCTTTGTGTGTGTGAGTGCGTGTGCATGTGTGTGTGTTACTTATTGTTATGCTGAATCAGTCCTTGCTGCATTGAAACCCATTTCTCACACTGGTTACATGACCGACACATTACCCCATAAAACACACACGTGCGCGCACGCGCACACATACACACACGCTTAGTGTGCTTCTCTGCGTCTTGTTCTCTCTCTCTCTCTGGTTCATTCTTTTGCTCTGTGTGCTCTGACTATCAGTTCTCTACTTCACTGACATTCTCTCCGTTCCTCCACTTTCGAGTCAAGTCTCTTAAACTGCAACCTTTGATTCGAGCACTATATGTAAATTAGCTTTTCAAAAAATGCTTCACAGGGCTGCTTTTAGAATAGGCCAGTGCAAACGTCCGTTTCTGCAACGAACCTTACTCAGAAAAGTACTTTGGATTTGAGATTATTATTACTTCATTTTTTCTTACCCTTCAGGAAGTAAAAATGATGCTATATTCACCATCAACAAAAAACCTTACACATGCATAGCATATACCCCCCCAATGCGAGTAACAATATACCATGACCCAGATGAGCACTTTCGGGGGGGTGTAACAGTAACACCGGCAGGCGATCAAACCTCTTTCCTTCGTAATTCTAGAGATGCGCTGGTGATTGTTGCTACAGAACCAACATGCAGCCCCCCACGGTTTTGAGTACAAGTCTGGTGTGTGTTTCTCAATATAAGACTCTTTCCTTAAATTTGGAAATAGCCCATCTCATCTGTCAAACAGGAGGTTCAAAACCCCATCTCTACCAGAGACTGTGTTGGAACTGTCCTTGTGTTCCACTCTGTAGGTTCCACCATACTGCAATAAAAATCCACAAAACGTGGATGTTGATACATTCATTTACAGAGCGCTTTTATTTTGTGAACCGCTGGGCATTTGTGTGTGAATCTTTTTGAGACTCCCTTGATGTCGAGAAATACGAAAGAAATACCGACCGCAGCTGGAAAAGAGAGGGAGGGGCAAAGTCGGGCGATGTTACGAAGGTGGAAGAATGCTGTTTTGGTGATCTGGTTGATGTGGAGTTCAATCTCGTCACGCCGAGATTGCGGATGTGGGCAGAGGGGGAGAGGGTGAAGTTGTCGTTGGTGATGGAGAGGTGGGGAGATTGTCTGAGTGATTTGGGTCCAATGATGATGATGTCAGTCTTGTCACAGTTCAGCTTGAGAGGGTTTTTTTTGCATCGCATTGCATTGCAATGCATTTGCATTGATATCAGCCAGACAGTTGGAGAGAGTGGTGAGGGTGGGAGTGGAGATGGTTTTGGTGGAGATGTAGAGTTGGATATTGTCGGCGTGGAAGTGGAGGTTGTGGCGACGGATGATGTCGCTGAGGGGGAGGAGGTAGAGGATAAAGAGGAGGGGACCAAGCACCGAACCTTGAGGTACACCATGGGACTTGGGGGCAGTGGAGAAGGTACAGTTATTGATTTTGATGAATTGTTGTCTGTTGGTGAGGTAGGATCTGAACCAGGTGAGGGCCGTGCCAGTGATGTTGAGGAAGGATCGAAGACAGGACAGGAGAATGGAGTGGTCAATCGTGTCGAAGGCTGCAGAGAAGTCGAGGAGGATAATTCAGTTTTCAAATTTGAGAGGCAAAGAAAAGCAAAAATATTTCATTCTCATTGGAAAATTGAAGACTTTGCAAACTTTTCACTCATCTTTGTCACAGATTGATTGTACACCCTCTTGAGATTTTAGTAAAGTTTGACAATGGACACTTTTTGAAGTTCACATTACAGTGACTTGCAGGATTTTCCCCTATTCTCTTGTTGCATTAATTTGATACAGTTTGGCACGATACACCAACTTCAGCCTACTAAATTCAGTTCCTTGAAAGCTCTAGATTTGGGGAGATTAAGCGATGAGAGAAAATAAAAATGAAAAAAGGGAATGCATAGAGCAATCGTCCACATCTGTTTGATAATTGCCAATCCTTCTTTAAAAATCAGAATCTCGTGCTCAAATTCACAGATTTTCGCATTCACATGCTAAAATTTTCATTTGTCGAAGCAGAACACTGCTCACACCACAGAGAATTAAAAACAACTTTGTAATACCAGCAGGTTGAAGTGGGTGTTACACAATGGGGTAATACCAAAGTATTGAAATGTGATGGAGGATCAGTCCTAATGCAATCCTTAAGGATCAACAAATCTCTTCTAAACATTCAAAGACATTCTTGTGAAACGCTTCTGTCAGATCACCACTCTGTCAGATGATGGACAGAAGCTGAGAGGCGTGCTCTTTTAGGAAGAGGTGGGGAAGAAAAAAACAAGATGAGCTAGAGTCCAAGATAGCAAGATAAGCTGGAAGAAGTGAAAATCAATAAGGGTCAAAAGGTGACAATAGTATGACTCCAGCAAAGTTTGCTGAGAAATGAAATGTGAAGATTTGCAGGAGATCAGAGGCATAATGGAAGAAATAAAGAAAAGTATAATAGAAAAGAAACAAGGAGGAAGTGGTTGAAGGACAGGAACAAGTAGTACACACGGCACTCAATAAAAGACCTGAAGTGCAGGTAGTATTTATGGATCCGTGTGTATGAGGCTGGGACGTCTGGGAAACAATCACACACACATATGCCTCATTTGACCATGCTGGAAGCAAGGCGACTCCCTATGGAAAAGTATGTTGTAATATTTATTACCTGTGTATAGCGATAATTTATCACAGATAGGTCAGACACACTCACACAGACACACAGCTACCTGATGTGAAAATGGAGCCAGTAAATTTACACCCCTGCTGAAAACTGTTTGGGCTTCAATTACACAACTGCCAACATGTGTATGTGTGTGTGTGTGTGTTCACTCATTTTTTGGTTGTTGTAATTTTCCTTGCCAGAGTTTGTCGTAATAACTTGTGTACATTGTTGTGTAATTCTCTGTGTGCAGATGTGAGCAGCGTGTGAGTGTAACTTTGTGTTTGTGCGTAGGTGTAATTTATTCTCATGCTGTTCCTTTATATTTATTGGCCATCTGTTGAGTGGTTAAATGAGCTGCAGATGCTGTCAAATATGCATACCTTTACAAATGGGAAAGTTATCACTCGCCAAACTTGATATATAGTAGGAAGTACATTGTATGCTAAGGTGCAAGCAAAGGAAAAAAAAAGTCAAGGAAGGTCTTGTGTGAATACCAGTAAACAAATTTGAATAACTTGAAATAATTGTGCATATTGTGCTTGTATGTCATAACACATTTGCATCTTCTCTTGTCTATTGGCTTGTGTTTGCCTGTTTGTGGAGTACAGTATGAAGTCATTACAGTAATCTGTGTGTGAGTGTGGTGGTATGTTCAGTCTTATCTCTGTAACATTTCCCCGGTTTGCCACAGTTGGCAGTGCCAAGTGTGCTACCTAATTAGCTTAGGCTTTGTGCAATCTCATTCACATGCACACGCACACACACACACACACGCAGCTTAGTGTAATGGCGTTAAGTCCGTCATGAATGCAGTCAGCAGACAGTCACAGACAGTATAATAGGAAGAGAGAATAAAAACCATTTGTTTAATTGACTTAGATAGGCTGTGTGTGTGTGTGTTGGGGGGGGGCTCATGGGGAGAGTTGAAGAGGAGGCAGGGTGGAGGAAGAGCAAAGAATGCGAGGAAATTAGGATTTGAGGGGTGTTAAAAAGAGGAGTGATTAAAAAAAGGAAGCAGTGAGGCGATGGAGTTGCTGTAGGAAAATGGAGAAGTGATGGGTGCAGAGGCGAGCGAAATTTGAATAATTTCATATGCAAATCTAAGTGTCATCTTTCAATTCTACAAAGTGATTTTTTACACCAATGCATTGCAAGAGAACCATGCATGTGTTGTGTGTTCAAATAATGTGTGTGTGTGTTGGGGGCGGGGTTTGCTTAATGGACAGCCTTTAGCTCCAGCTGCGACAGCCACTATCTCTCTCATCTCCTTGATCCTCCCTTGCGCCTTCTCTACTCTTTCTAATCCCATTCCAACATTACAGTAATTACTGTTCTGTGGTGCTTTGGCGGAATAGGGAAACGGTTGTTTGTGTGTTCTGTGTGTTCTAATATCTTGAAGGTTCTCCAGAGGAATGTGCCAGAAAGTGAGATTTCTAAGCCATATATATCAACAGAATGGAAGAGGAAAGAAGCAGGATTGGTGAAGGGATCCCCATGTATTCTCCAACACAGCAACATTAATCTGATTTTTTCTGAACCAACTTTCTCGAACTCTGTGGGTTTTTGGTGAAAGGATAAACGCGTGTCAAAATAACACTTAAATCAGCTCATGATGGGCTTTTGGAAACCACTGACCATACTAATGGCACACTCATTTGTCTAATGAGTGTCAATAAAAAGGACATCCACAAGCTAAGAAGATCTCCAGTTTGCCTACCACCATCTCTAAAGCTACAGACACAGAACAACTTGTATTTAAAACAAGTAGTAATGATGGGAAGTAACTTTAAACTTTAACATGGACTATCTGTTAACCAAGGGCATTAAGGTTCGGATGACTTTTGTCATTCTGATGTGGTATCTAGGCAACACCACGCTCATTTTCATCACTGATTTTGAGGTTCCTTTTTGACCTCTAACTCCTTTGTCACTACAGTTACAGTAATATATGTCAAACCCTAGTTTGGGAATTGTTTGTTTGTTACAGACCATAGCTCCTGACCATAGCCTAATGCTTGAAAACAGCATTAATTCTGTTAATGCTGTTTTCATGCAATGCTGAGATGTTTCAACAAGCTGGTTTTGTTCCAGAGTCCCTGCAAGCTTGTTTTGCAAAGATGGATGTTGAGGTCCCATTTTGAGCTCTGACTCCTGTGTCCATTTCAGTTACATCAGCCCTCACACCAACTAGATATATTCTAACACCCACATTTGGGCCATAGCTCCCGAACATAAGGTCATGGAAACTCTGGGCCAAGCTTGTTCAATATTATATAGTGCAAACGTAAACAAATAATACTACTCTTTCCAACAGGCATCCAATAAATCTTAACCTGGTACAGAAATGGGTACATGAGATGGGAAGAATTTAAATCTCTAAAACAATAACCTATGTGTAAAGCCAGCTAGAAAGACTAATGCCTGATCAAATAGCATGAGACGTTTTTTAATCTCTTCCTAATAGTTTTACTGGCCCACCAGGAAAAGTACTTTAGATGGGTTCACTGAAAGCAATGCCTTTCTATGCCCGACCGTTTTCCAGTTGTCTCTAAAAAGAACGGACACACATTCCACTGCCTGGTATTTTCCTGTATTTGTTCAAAGCAGATTTGAGATGGCAGTCAGAAGTGAAAACGTTTCAGTGCCATATATTTTTTGCTATGTGATCAGTGCAAACAACTAACTGCAAAGCACAGTTTTTCTTCATTCTATTTTTATAGTGTTGTCAAGTGCTTTGAAAATACACTTGTTTGCCACAATAGGCACTTAAAGCCAGCGTTGTTGAGGTGTTCACATGGTCACCTCTGCAATTCTGTGATCGATGCATCATTTGTCAGTAAACATACTGAAAAATGTGGTGTGGTCTGGTGTGAAACAATAGTGAATGCAAAGTGGAGAGGAGACTTTTGGCTTTCATTTGTAGTGTTTTTGCATCAGAAGTTCATGCTGTTGAAGGGAGAGAGTGGAGGTTTTTTGTCCTCTCCACATTGAGGATCTAATGAGGTTGATGTTGTAGATATATACTTTTAATGTACGTGCAGCTAATTCTCAAATATCCAATTGGAAAATGAAACCTCAAATGAAATCAAATGTCTGAAATTGCAGTACCGGGAGCATTGGAGCTTTGTACACACAAGATAAAACGGATATCGGAATCCGTTTCATGTATCGATGTATTGGACTTTGATTGGACCTGGAAAAAGCTGATTGGTGCACCTCTAAGGATGCTGTTACTGTCAGTGGTTCCTTTATGAAACAAATCGGACAAGTAACACTTTAGATTTGGCCTTGGTCAGGGATGAGATAGTGGCGTGCTCTCATCTACCCACACATTCTTCCCCGTGCTCTTCGTCTGTCCCAACTGGTCATTAATAAGTCATATAAAGCATCAATGAATGCTGTCTTGTGAAACGACAACTCCTGAAGCCTGGAAAGGATCCAGCTGAAGAATGCTTAAGCATCATTCTTTTTATTTCCATGCTGAATATAAATGCATTTCCTCAGGGTTCATTCTCAGCTCACCCTCTCATCTGTCGTGGCGTCTTAAACCACAGCCAAGCATTAAATCTTCAGTTCTATTTCAGGACAGTGAGACATACTTGAGGAACTTTAAATTGATGTAGGGTGCCTGCAACATTTGTGATTTCACCTTTTTCAAACGTTGCTGCATTTCATTCTGAAGAACATATATTCTAAGTGGGGACAAAAACTTGTGTCTGCTGTATTTTATGTGTGTTGAAGAGCAGTGGTGTTGCAGAGATGTGAGCTCACTTGCCTTCTGTACTTGGGGTTTCTTGCTCTCGCCTTTTTAATGGATGTTCATGCTGTGCTTCCTCTTGTTAAAAATCAGCAGCTCATCAAGAACACAAATAATGCTGTGTGACCAAACTCACAAAACAACACAAAACAGCATAACATAACATGACTTTTACTGTTAAAGTACACAGTTATTTCTGTTCAAATGATGAATTGTTGTCTATAAAACGTCACCTAACAATACCATCTTTGATGAAAAAATATGGGGCCAGATTCGAGGAGATGATTGGTAGCTCACACCTTTATACATTCTATATGAAGCTACCAATAGCCAGCAGGTTGCTTAGCATGAAGAATAAGAACAGAACAGAAAAAATAGTCCATTAATAGCTCCACTATTCAACACTTCTAAACTCAGTAATTAACATATTATATCTCACTTGTTTAATTAGTATAGATAACAAAGTGTGCTGGCAGGTGTTGGTTTAACGGGAGTATTTATGTGCCAAATTGTTTTTTGGCTGGTTGCCTGGCAACATGAGTGTAATATCAAGGAAGTCTTAACACTCTTGTTAACATGTTTAATTAGTGAGCTTTTAGACATCCTGCAAAGGAGGTTTATTTCTACATTTGGATGTGGCCAGGCAAGATATTTCTGGGTTGGGGAAAAAATAAGATAACACTGTGTGGTTTTGTGATTTCTTCCATAATGATATAAACTGAAATTTTGCATTTACTTTACATTTTGCTGCCTTTGGCGATGCTGTCCATTGTCCCCATTTCTCCATATTTCCTTTATTGTCTTTGCAATAAGCCTGTGTACTAATATTGTATTCCATTTGCAAACTTCATTCTGTGATTGAAATGTGTGAAATTCTGACTAATAATAAGCTTTTAATAATTGTATGCAATGATAAAAGCAAGACACATGGTCAGGTTGATGATGGAATATTTAAGCGCCTGCACCTTTTTTTTTCTGTCATGGCAAGCAATTTTCTTTGTGCTCATTGTCCATCCTCTGCCCTGCTCTACATTTTCATTTTTAT
>CAESWR010001103.1:206308-219973 GCA_903171835.1 Mullus surmuletus | reverse complement strand
CATTGTTATGTTGCACTGCATCATGTCCAGAGTCACCAAGGGTCCTCAATAAGATTTGTGTATGTCTGTTTGAAAATGTTACAATGGGGAATCGAGCAATTGCAAGTTAAATTTTTTCATTAAAAAGCAGAAATTATGATTTTTTTATTAACAATAATTGATTTGTTAAAAACGTAACTATACTGCTAAAGCTTCGTCAGAACAGCTCTAGCACAACAAGAATATCATTTCAAACATTTTGTGAGGCCTCTGCCTGTGTGTGCATGTTTGTGTGTTTGTGGGTGTGTGCATTTGAAGATGCAAGATAGCCTCTGTATTGATCGAATCTTGCCAAGCAGGTTCAGCAGTGTCAGCAGTTTGCCTTACCCAAAGCGAGGAAGGCAAGAATGAAGAACAGATGAATGAAATATTAGATAGACGGATGGAGGGAAGGGATATTGGTGGTGAAATGTGGATTTTGTGGGGATGGGTGGAGGAGCTCAGCTTCATTTTCATCCTCAGTGTCTTGCGTTCATTAAATGTATGTTCCACCTCATTTAAAGGGATGATAAGCAACAATCTATGTAGTGTACCCTTCATTTAAGGAAACCAAAGGAGGATTTAGGTTTAATGAGCCCCTCCCCGACTACACCCCCAGGTGGAGATGAAGATAGACTAAAAGAGTGGGAGGGGAAGATGACATGAGGAGGAAGGACAAACACACAAATACTCATCTCCCAGCGGGCCAGTATATCTAACATAGTGTAATTACAATGGGGAGCTCCTCTAATTGACTCCTACTGCGAACCTCATGAGTCTGCAGTGTGTTTGTGTTTTTGCATGAGAGGGAGGGTGGGGGTGGGGGGGTGCGGATCCCACATGAAACGCTTCAACAAACAACTTCAGGTTGAAGCTTGAAGATGTATTTGGTGAAGCTCTTCATTCCTTTCAGCTATTTCATTTTTTTTATTGCTTTTGTGCTTAGAAATGAATATGAAATAACTTGATGTTTGTTACTATTTTGGTTGTGGACCTAATAATAACTGCATTCTATTGAGGTGTGTTTGCAAAAAATGTATGTGCAACACCATCACCTACTTTGGCATCACTAATCAACAAATTGATAATTGACGTCATCACAAATTGTTCTAAAAGTTGTTGTATTTGACACATAACCGTGTATTGGCTCAGCATACAAGGGATAATCCGTTTCTGGGTCCAACTTGACTGTGATGATCTCCTTCCCTTAGGTCCAATCAACACCTTGCGTGTTGCTGTGCACTGTGTTGTTTTGGGCTCTGGGGCAAGCGCCTCATCAGAGCTTATAATGTATTTTGTCTATGTGGGAACAAACAGTAGGAAAGTGGCACAAAGTTGAACAGTGAACAGCACACCTTTCTCCTCTGTAGTATTTCTGAGTTATGAGGACACCAGCAGGTATGCACGAGTGAACTGGTCCTGTAATTAAAGAAGGTGATAGGTTGATGAATGGTCAACCCTCCAGGTGAGGTGTTGTGTGCATCAGAGTGCATCACTCTGCTATTCCGTAGTGCATTCATCTGTCGTGTAAATGTCATTAGCTGCAGGCTACATGTAATCCGATTTGAACACACGGTGAAGGTGTCTCTTAATGATGACCAGACTGATATTGACTGACTAGCCTGAGTGTGAGTGGCATGACAGATGGAGAGGTGTGCTGTGTGCTGTTTGTCATGCGTAGTCCTGAGTACATTACATAGTCCAACGTTGACCTTGCGCATCAAGGACCACTCAGTTTCTTTGGTGAAGTTCTGGCACGGACACCAAATAGAAAGAGGACACGTGACTGAGAGGGTAAGAGGGAGAAAATAGTTGAAAATCAGAAATTCACTCAATGAGACCTGAAGAACGATTTGTTTTATTTTGGAGCTCATCTTACTTTTGTTGAAAATGCTTAGTGGTGGAGATTTTGCACACAGATTAGAGTAGGCAGAAAATGGATTGTGTCTGTCCTATTGGACCTAATTAGTGTGACAAAATTTAAAGGCCCATGCTGCCAAAGTGAACATTAAGGCTCTTCCTGTATCTGTGGGTGATCCTCCCCCTCCCTAGAAAGCTGACATTTCAGAGATTAGAGGTTTTTGATCGTTTATTCAACTTCACAATCTCAGCTCACCACACCCTACTACCGCCTCCATCCCCCAACCTTCCTTTGACTCGCTCATCCTTTCATCATCCCTCGGTTGTACCATCGGAGGGTGCTTAACTGTAGGCCTACACCTCTCCAAAGGAATGGGCAATGAGCTGATGGGAGGGGGGGGTTATAAGGGAGGAGTGTGTTGAGTGTGGAACATGAGAGAAAAGTAAGATACGTGGAGTGAGAACGAAGATTAAGGAAATGTGGTGTAGACATGTAGATGATGAATAAGTAAAGTTCTCTTTTTCAAAGTCTGTATAATTAATGTATAGATGTACCTCAGATACCTTTACCCCCACTCCTCTGTGCACAGCATCACTTTACATCCCTTCCTCTCATTTGAAGATTCTGTTAATGTGTAAGAGATACCACAGTCGCCAGCATCCCTCACCCTGATATTCTTTGGTTTCGCATGCTTCCAGGTAATTGTTCTAGTTAATATTCAATATTTAAGTCAGTCCGACATTCATGTCCGTTTTATGTGAGCCCTCTCCTTGTCATCTCTTTCACTTCTTTCTTTGTTATTCATAATTTAAGCCTATTAAACTGTTCTGTTGAAATGCCTCTCATCCACCACTGTCATTAGTTTCTTTTTTCTGCTCCATGAAAGCCTACTTACCATGGATGCTGCAGCTATTATTACATACCAAATTCATGACCTATACATGTATCCACCAGCCTTTTTGTCAATGTTCATAGTTTCGATCCCTAACCTTGAGCAAAGGAACAGGGATGGCCTTATACACAAACTGTGCATGCTCTTTGCACTCGTTACTAAATCTCCTTCCACCGTTTTTTCTGGAGTGCTTCAACTCTGCCTCCTTCTCTGCAGAGGTCACCATTAATATCCTATTCCTTAAGGGGATCTATGAATCAATACCTCTGAGAGATAGGCACATGCACGGAGCATCTGTAAAGCAGTGAAGCAAAGATTCAGTTCAGCATTGAAAAAAAGCAAGAGGAAAACCCGGCTCTTCTCCTGTTTCCTCATAATTTTTCATGTCCTCGTCTGAACAGTCCCCCTTTTATGGTTTCTCCCTTACTTGTGACTGTACATGCGGCATTCGTCGTGTATCAGAGGACTTTGAGAACTTGTTGTCCACACACACACGTCCAACAGTTGGTGACAGGGTTAACCAGGCCAGCTTACTGTACCTCAGCCATGTGCAGGTGGGAAGTGTGAGCTCCACTGAGCAGAAAAAATGCTCTTCCAGGACACTGCACAATTGCACCAGTTGCTTCTTTGCTGACAGTGCCCATGTTGAGTATTTCATATAAGATCTATGCACTTGGAGCTATAGCATCAGAAATAACATTTACAAGTGTCGTTGACTAGTGAATACTGGTAGAGTAAGTTCTGTTGGACCAGCTAGAATAACCATATATTACGTTGAGGGAGGCAAGCAATGTTGAGATAGATGTATACCCTTGTTTTCTGAAGGAAGATGGAAGCTGTGAGTCAGATGCGGAGACTGTCAGGGTTATTTGTCCGACCACTGGCTCAGCCCTGCAGATGTGTGTGCATGTGTGTGCATGCGTCTGTGAAATTTCCATTATTTTGTTTGAGGTTTCTTGTATAGCAAGCCTCTAGACAGTCACCTGCTGTTGTTGACTTCAGCCCCCTGATCTGTGTGCGCTTGTGTGGTTGTCTCCTCCGTCTCTACCTCACAATGCCCAATCTTCGCTCCCTGCCTTTGACAGCAGGTAGACTCATAAAACGTGTGCAGGACAGTGCCTGAGACAGTTCTGGAGCAAATACTTTGATTGGATCAAGTATGGTGGCATTTAAAATCGTATAATGGATTTTCGTTCTCCATGTTTCACAGAACAAATTGGGACCTTGAGCAAAAGAAACAAAGTCTCACACATCGAAACATAGTTACTGATTCTTCAAGCTTCTATATGTCTCATTAATGAGCCCTTGAGACATTGCAGCTCTCATGTGGCAGAAAGAGCAGAAATAGTGAAAATAGCATCATCCTTCAAACTAATTTTGTCCTACAGATGTGTATTCAGTTGCGTCTTTGGCTCTGCACAGTATATCATTACTTCACATCAAAACACTACTAGCCATGTGCATATTGGAAGCACTTACTGTTTCTGAAACGCCTGAAAAGGAATTGCGAAAAAAAAACCCACAAAAAGGTAAATATTCTGTGTGACTGAAATTTGGGTGTTGCAACTTGATAACATTTTCCTGCATCCTGACCATTTTCAAATACATGCAAACAGAAGAAACATACTCTAATATTCTAGTATATTCTCATACTCTATAACAGTTAATCCTGTTGGAGCTGCCCAGGTGGGTGGTGTTATGTGTTTTTGGATTTTCGTAAAATTTTCCCCCCATGAAAACTATTCTGATGATATGCTTAAAATATGACCAATAGTAGAATATAGACATTTCCAAGTATGCAGAAATATGTTGCACATCCTAATGCCAAAAACACACAAAACCCTTTTTATACAGAGTCATTAGATATGTGTAAAGTTGAAGAGTAATATGTGAGTCAGTTGGGAAATGAAAAAAATGCATTTTTGATTGCTTTTTCATCATGTCATAGCAACATTCTTTCAATTTCAACAATATGAACCAAAAAGAAAAGTCCCCCCGCACTCTATTAAAAACCAATGCTTTCCAGTATTAGAAGTTGCCCTGAGTCTGATACGATTGCAACTGATGATATAATTTACTGCACTGAAGTTGCACTTTTAAAACTACAGTTACAGAGAGATTTACGCTATCAAAACACCACACATTTGAAACCCAGAATGTTTAAACAAACTGAAGATCATTATAACATACAAAGAGAGTCTTCAGAAGAGAGTTAAGGACACAGAGTTCACTGCCTGAGCTCTCCAGATTTGGAGCTCCGCCGCTGAAAGGCCAGAATAGCAAACGCCTGGTCACATTTACATCATATGATCGCCGAGCCCATGATAATGACAACGGCGTTGCTCTTTTGTTTCGGAGCACTATAATCACTCTGATTGAAAAAAAAAAAAAGTTCTTTATTCTATGTGTTCCTTGCGCATTGTTCATGATTGTTTGTTTTGGTCTGCATCTATTTTCTCTCTTATTATCAGTCCTTGCTTACTCCTCTTCCTTCATCTTTCTTTTTGTAATATTCTCTCTGCATGCCCGAGTCTCCTCTCTGCCCCGGGGCTCGTGGTTTGTTCCTGAGACAAAAATATCAGCCATGAAGGTTCACTAATTAAGCACACTCTTTGTGCGTGTGTGTGCACACATGTGTGTGTGTGCCTGACATGACTTGCTGTCCCAGGGTAGCAATCAATAAGAGGTTAGTTCTGTTTGTTGTATTTTTCTGCAGTTTAATAGATAAATTGGAATAAATAGATTAATAATTGAGTAACATGAATTATGAATTGAACTCCACTTCTGTAGACAAAACACAGATAGTGCAGTGATGAATTATGCACTGTTGCTTAGTTACAGTTACAAATACAAAAACAAACATGCATTTCACAGAAGAATCTAAAAATAAAGGCTACACACACAATAATGACTTTCACTCAAGGAGAAGATATTCAATATGAAAGACTTTTCACTCGCTATGTATGATCCAACACACTATACCCAGCATCACTAGCTGTCCAAATAAACAGGAGTCTTGTTAGAGCATATCTCTCACTGGCTCTGTTTTTGCTTGCTAGCAGTAAAGGCTTTCTTCAAATTTTCTCCACATGTTGTAATTATGGAGTAGCAATGGGAGATTCATCCTATTAACTGTCATTCTTTACTATTAGTTGTAACATTTATTGCTTCTTCTCTTTGATGATGTAAAATCGGAGCGTTCCACTGGATTTTGAAAAACGCGTCAACATCACAACACCTGCTAGAAATATTGATTGAAACTGAGTTCACAATGAGAAATTTATTCAGGATCCCTTCTCATTCAGTCTGCTTATTACATGAAATAAAGATCGTGCAAATAGAGGAAAGTTTTGAAAAATGACCAGGAAATCAGCTAATCGTTATCAAAAGATTAGAAAACATATTTCTTGTGGCGATGTGATGAAAACCTATTTCTAAATTCTATGTATAAATGTTAGATCAGTGCAGCTGTATTATCACATTCACTGTGTTTAAAAACGTGAAAAATGTTAAATTGATTTAAACGAGTTCTCATTTTACTTAGAATGCCCCAGGAAGACATTCAAGGACACCTGAAGAGCCTTGAAACAGTTTGACGACCCTTCACTTTGAACCAGTAGGGAACTGTCAGTGAGCTCTGCTGTAGCATTAGACCAGCATCTTCTTGTCTCTTCACTCTGTTGTCCATCTTGCTCAGCACATGTGTGCATGTGCTTGCACACAGTTGGAGATGGATGAGGGTAATTTCCATTGGCCCAGGCACCACTTCATCACTGTGCTGTAGATACACATACACACACGTGTGCATACACCCACACATTGCCCAAGGCATTACTTTATCACTATAAGGAAAAAACAAGGGGTTTTAAATCAAAAGCAGATTACATTACACCCCTATACATGTCCCTCTCAGGCATGCACACACACACACGCACACACATACTCCGATATGTGATCGTGTGTTAAAAGTGTATGGACATTTACAGATGGCAGCCACAGGGGCAAACATACTGTCTATACAGGGTCACTGGAGGGCACATTACAAAATGAACAATGTGAAGTTCATGCAGGTATTAAGATATTATCAATCTATATCATGAGATGATGCTTGTCACTATCACATTTGATAGTTCAAAACAGAATTGGCGAACACATTAGGGAATTATATTTTTTTAGATTAATTTGTTCTCTCTTCAGGACAAGGCTATACATATTCATGTTCACACTATTCACAGTTATGCTAATTCCCTGATGCCTGTGTCTATGCTAATGACACCCGTTAAATGAAGAGTCTGTGTTCTGTGAAGGACACTTGGACTAGCACAAGTGTTTGTGAGGTATTGAGTGGTTAAACTAACTAATATTTGAAATAATAAATCAAAAACGATATAGATGCCAGCACACACTTTTTCGGAGTTCCACACAAAAATGATGTCTGTGTTTGATGCATCATCCACTGTATGTATGTATGATGATCAGAATTTGAATCAAAGTCAAGTTAAATCACTGCATTAGATTAGCATGGCACGTGTTAAGGACAAAATGAAATCTTTTTTAAAAAGTGGAAATTACTATTCATAGCAAATGTGCCTTCACAGCTAAGAGCGCAGGCACATCCTCACTGATAATTAGCTTCGATACCACCTTGGCGTTTTTATTACCATAGACTCCCCTGATATTATCCTCTATAATGGTTATCAACAAATAATGACTAAGTTACTCTTCATCATACTGAGTGAAGCTTCACTTCTGTTATGGTACTGTATGGTTGGGTATTTTGGCATATTTTGAATGTCACAACACATTTCAATTCGGGTCAAAATTCAGTCTTGTCAGCCATCTGTTGTGGTGCAGTGTACAGTGTGTTACGAGGAGCAATAAGCTGCTCCCAACTGGCGGACTGGCGGTTGGGGGAATTTCAGAAATTTTTGGTTGGCCATCCTCAGAATGTTGCAGAGTTGAAGCAGAGCAGCAAAGTGATTTCCCAGGTCTGCCATTTTTCCCCATCGTGCGTGCAGCATAAAATGAAATGAGGAAATCAGCCAAGCCAGCCTGCATGTTGTATGGAGGAGGCTGGTGGAGCTGTGACAACAGCAACTTAGGATACACTGGTGCATACATTTTTTCTAAGTATAACGATATAGGTCAACTAAGTGTTTAAAATACTTCCAACTATAAGCCATTATAGTTGCACAGTTCCACAAATGCATCAATTTTCCATGGAAATAAAAGTCACCCTACAGCCACAAATAGGCATGGTTTTAAATACTGTACCGGCTTAATTGATATGAAAACTCTCTCCTCTTCGCAAGAATTAATTACATGTTTACAATTGTGTGGGTATCATAAATTCAAACATATAGTCAATGTACATTATAGATTAGTTAATGTGCTCCCCCAGTTCACCATACATGGGCTTTATTTTATTTTATTGTATTTTATTTTATTTTTTTTGCCTGGGGGCGGCTGACGTATTTCCCCCAGCCGGCCAGTCCTGGCTCCACATGCCTGTGGAGAACCCCAAAGACAACACGACAGAGACTGGAAAGCATTCATAATCACCTGAGCCTGCACTCAGAAAACGGCAAATCCCATAATCCTGAACCAGGAAGTCATCCACACACTGAACATCCAACACGCCCATCCATTCTGCTCTTGTGTCGCACGCACACATAATGCAAAGGCACACGCTCTCATTTGTATGCATGCATCCACCATCTCGGTTTAATAGGTACATGTGACTGTTAAGATGACTATTGATTGAACACAGTGTCATAAAAGCACCATTATCATTACGGCCTATCCATTCTAGAACATGCAGGAGCACACGTGTAGCATATAAACGCGCAAATGTGGTCAGTATTATTGTAGTGTGCAAGTGTTTTGACATGCCTGAACCAACACATAAACACACACACATGCACACAGCGCATACACAGAGATAATTGGATGAAGCATTTGACCTGTAACCCAACGGTCATCCTGGAAGTGGGAGATAATTGTAGTTTTACAACCTCAGGGACTATGAGTCTTTGAGGATGTGTGTGTGTGTGTATGCGTGTGAGAGTGTGTCAGAGAGAGGGAGAGAGAGATACTACAACCCTGCAATAGAAAAGGTTTATGTCAGTGTAAAAATAATGATTGGGGCATGTACCTCTAATGATACCGTGGTATCTGGAGGAAACACAGTGCAACCAAGGTCATGATTCATAATTTTCTTAATGATAATATATTGAATGTATTATTTAGTCAGTATACAGTTAATACAGTCCTTAAGTATTTGTTTTCCATATTATGGCACATATGTTTTGAAGGATTCTTGTTCGCTAGGTTACATTATGAATTTCAGATTGTATAAAGTCAGTTAAAAACAGGGTTGCTCTTGTCAGCAATTAATGATATATATGTACATTGTGGACAATTCTGTCTTTTTTCATCAATTAGCTATACAGTATGTCCTATATTTTGAAAATGTTTCAGTCCTTTGACATCCTGTATAGTTTCTGTTGAAAGGCCAAAGATTTTCCAATTATTTCAATAATGAAGACATCAAAGTATTAACTATTACTGTAAGAAGTTGGGATGAGAGGATTTTGGCATTTCAGCTATAGAAAATATGTGAATAGACAAATGATGAACCACATCTGGACATGCTTGTTCTTATTTCTCCTAGTTATTGCATGAAACTTTGGTTTCTTTGTGGGTATTCTCAGTCATCAATGTCACTGCATCTCTTAGTATTAAGAGGAGGCAGGAAAGTGAATGCATTTCTCCTCTCAACCAGGAGGCACGAGCAGCCGTTGACCTTTTGAATCAGGTGACCTCAACGACCCCCCTTCAAGAGGGCTGGAGGGCATAATGACTCCCCTGTAAGACCAATGACTGACCTGACATGACCACCAGGGGGTCTAATGAATCCTTAAGATGGGCTTCCCTTCATATCGGGAACTCCCCAAAACCAAATGATGCCTGAAATAGTTTCTTGGATGAGAGGCGTCTTCAAAGTACATTTGTCTGACATGAGCGCTGAGAGCTTTGGGATTTGGTTCAAGATTTCTGGTTGTGTAATTCATATTTTATCCTATAAAAAATTTAAAAAACATTTTTTTGAACACCAGATAGCCGATTTTAATGAGTATCATTCACAATATGTGGCGATTTGCGCTTGTTCATCTCTTTTTCTGTGGCATAGACTTCAGTTACACTTTGTTGCTGTAAGGTGTTGTATTGCAGCACATTTTCAAATGCCACATTGTGAAGTTGGTGATATTAGAAAAAAACAGACTAAGTGCTTTGTTAATCTGCAGTGCGTTGAGCTCCTGCTGTTACAGAAACATGTAACATCTTATCAGGGAGGACAGCATCATTGTCACACACAGTTACAGCTCCTCAAGTTCTATTTTTCATTGCCAACTCATAATATTTGAGCACCTGTGTTGATAATTTATATGTTTTTAAAGACTTTTGCTGATATTTTTTCGAAGCGTTTCAATAAAGTGGTCCAGGTATCTCGATTGCATATTCCACATTATCTGACAGCTTCCCAGCAAACATGTGTGGTGACAAGGTACTGTGTCCTCTACACGCACATTGAAAAAAAAATAAAAATCACACGTTTATTTTTGGACCTGCTGCAGTGATACCATACTATCCATGACATTTAAAATGTGAGGTTTGACCGACCCTTGGGCAGATG
This sequence comes from Mullus surmuletus, assembly GCA_903171835.1. Classification (NCBI taxonomy): domain Eukaryota; kingdom Metazoa; phylum Chordata; class Actinopteri; order Syngnathiformes; family Mullidae; genus Mullus; species Mullus surmuletus. The sequence continues at coordinate 209,506 of CAESWR010001103.1, read as the reverse complement.
CACATTTGCAGCATCATGATAAAATGCCAGAAGTTAAAAGTTAATTGGCAAAAGATCAGAAGATTCTTGAGCATCCTGAATAGGATTAGCAATAGTGTGAATACGTGAGGGGGCTCACCAGTTACTTGGCAACCTCTGAAGTGCAGACGCGTTTTCCCCCCAAACTATGTCCAAATGCACTATTTGTATGCCAGAGGACTCGCTCTGTAAAGCAGAGGACTCTGCCTGGGGAGGCAGATGTCAATAGACCACGCAGCAGTAACAAAACTGATCATCAGTCCTCACAGCTTTAACACAGTGCCATTGAATGAAGGTAACATTTAGACTAAAACACAGATATCAGATTAGTGTGTTGGCTTGCAACATCATTAGATGAGTTTTTCTCTAATGTCATGCTTATTGATGTTTCAGAATGTTAACCTGTGTGCCAGATTTTTCTATGGATTCTATTTACATACACCTAAACACCATCACAAAATCACTGCTCCATGTCATTTCTTTTGGGCCCTTGAAACTTTGCACAGTGTTTCTCTACTTTGCCAAATATTCATTAATTACAAAGTTAGCAGCCTCTTTCTGGGCCTCACTGATTGTTGTAGTTATACATACACAAATGCTCTTAGGTTGGAAATGACATCAAGATGGAATTTCAATCCTTCCAAGAATGTTTTTTTTGACTTATATATATTTACCTCAACATTAGTGATATTAAAGATAGTGCTCTTCAGTTCATAATCCAGACTCACAGTTTACATATTTCATAAACCATGATGTATATATGCAAACCATGATGTATGTATGCATGTATGCATAATCTAGCACAACATCCAAACACCAGAGCATTAGAATGGGATCTGTGTTCACACGGGGTTAAAGAGGGACGGTTCTACAAAATAGGGAAGTTATTGGTGCAGCCAAAGCACTCATGGAGACCCAGTCAGGGCTGACTGAGTTCTGCTTGCAGAGAGGAGAGAGGAATAGTTATTCCCCTGTGAAACATCCTTTGATTCAGACTACGGCAAAGCGGTCATGCAGTAAAAACCGATTGCCTACAAAGAATACCGCTCTGAAAACAATAACCTGTTCTTTCTATCTTCACCCACCCCTATTCTTCAGATTTAACCTGTCTGCAGACTTTCCGCTCAGATAAACGTCACTCTTTCCTCTTATTTTGCCTTTCTCATTTTCTTCTCGATTTATCCAGCTATCGTGCATTCTTTCTCTCATGTTCTATTTTTTTTTTTTTTTTCTTCTGTTGTACTACATTTAACCTCTCGGGTCTCATCTGCACTTGAGATGCTCTGGATGTGCTGCAGCTGCGGGCCATGAAACAAAATATAATGTAGGGATGAATTATCCCTTTTCCGAGTCAAGATCTAATTTTTATGTAACATATCCTGGTTTGTTGACAGTAATAGAATGTTGCTCAGGCTGCTCACTTCAGAATTTAGTCAAACTACTGTATGTTACCCAGTTAATCATATTCAGATGCTGGCCCCTATTGAAAATGTAAACATGATGCTAAAATGACCCAACAGGGAAAAGCAAAGGGCGTTGGCGCTAGTGCTACTGTTGAGAGGGCTGATATATTTTAAAGCAGAACCAAACACCTGCAGAGGTAGCAGCATGCATGGTTATGTTTGTGGATTTGTGTGAGAGATGCACATTATATTTCCATGTATTTGCTCCTGTACATATTACATATTGTGGTCAGCATGTAGTGTGTGCATGCGTGCGTGTTTGCGTGTTTGCGCTCATGTAGTATGGGTGCTGCAGCTTACGAGCTCATCAGCTGAAAATGTGCCAACTTGACAAAAACACATGTCGACTTTCTTTTCCCATTTCTCTGGGATGATTGGGTATCAGCATGGAAATGAGTCATTTGAGAGCAAGAGCCAATCTCAGTTTGATTACATACAGCCTGGGGCAAGCAGTGTGTGTGTAGCCTGTGTGTGTGCACATACAGTCCTGCATTTCCTGTATTTTTAAAAGCACACACATTCACTGTGTGTTCATGTTATATAATGGCACAAGTGAATAACACTGTCCTCATGAACTTATACATTCGGACAAATTGATATAAACAAAGATCACACTGCTTTAGATATATTAATTATACATTAACTTTCAAATTTCCTGTTAAACGAAATTGCTCAGCAGTCTGTAATATGTGCTGTCAAATCAATTCACTTGTTGCAAATGAGTAAGCAGTTTTCTACACTTAATAGTGTAAGCGTGTGTACATACTGTATGTTCTGTCAGATGGTCGCCCTGGGGCTTAATGACATAGAGAACTTAACAATAAGTCACAGTAAAGCCTATTAACTGTATAAACAGAAAGCATGGACATCATACAGCTAATGTAGTTTATGCAGATATTGTATGGTACATTTGGCTTTGTTTTCAGCGACAGTTGCTTCTATATCAATTTCTGCAGGAATGTTCCTTTTTTTTCTTCACGATGTATTTTGAATTTTAATTTTCTAGTTACATTTGAACACCTGTGCAGCGCTGTAATGTGTGATGTTTTAGATAATATGATACAAGAAAGTAAAAGTAGCTGGTAGAGGAAAAAACAACATCTGTGCTGGAATGCTTCTTCTTATGTGTTTATTTTCTCATTACTAATCAGGAGGGTTTGCTGTAATGGAAATTTTATCTTGTATTCCCTAAAAGATTAGGGTCTCAAACCTCCTGGACTTTTCAAAGTTGTTTGCCTGCTGAGTTCTTCCACTCAGTATTCCGCTCGATGTTTTCCCAGGGTGCATTTCTCTAATTCAGCATACCCGCTCTTGTTCACGCACAGCAACTTCACTAACAAGTTTACTAACGAGTTTTAATGCCCCTCATTTCCTCCTCCTACCTCTCCTGCATCAAATCTATTCTCGCTCCCTACCTAGCTACTTCTATCCCTCCATCTCTCCATCCCTCCTGCCTTCCTGTTAGTCCTCCCGTTTTATCTCTCCCTCCCTTCGCCCCCATTACTTCCCTCATTCCTTTTTCCTCTTTCACTCCCCCTCCCATCAATCCCCTCCTGAGGTAGTTTGGCTGTTTTATGCCTGTTTGAGCAAAGACAGTCTCTTGGTATGGGTTTAAGTTTGCTTCTTTGGGCTTTTTATATGAGAAAAATAGGGAAGAAATTAGGGGTAAAGTAAAGCTTGTAGATTCAGGGTAGGAATAAATTATAACTAAAAGAGC
>CAESWR010001103.1:148098-190971 GCA_903171835.1 Mullus surmuletus | reverse complement strand
TTCGTTAAGTCTCCACTCCCACAAAACCAAGCATACACAGACCATATCCGTATCCCTGAGCGATGGAGCATTTTGTGTGGCGCCGCAGGCATGAGGACGTGTCAAATGTACGGTGATCACAGTTTTTCGGCACTCACTCTGACCCTTCATGCGTGTGGCCCGCTGGATGGTGTGGACACCAGAGAGGCAGCAACGTCTGATTCATGATTGTAGACAGTGGTCGATAAGTAATGGGCCTTTGTTGAATATTTCATTTTGTTGAGTTAGACAGCAAAAGTGGGGAGCAGAGTGGCTGAATGCTCTGGTCCCCATGGCAGTGAGGTAGACAGATGAACAGGATCTGAGAGTGCGGGCAGGTCTGGCCATGCCAAGGAGGTCAGAGAGGTGTGGAGGGTCGGGACTGTGAACGGCCTCGTCTGTGAGTAAAATTGGTTTGCAGTGTGAGATGGGGAGCCTGTGGAGCTGCTGCAGGATGGGTGTGATATAAACGGGTAAAGGGGGTCCTTGCGATGACATGAGTTCAACACATTCACATGACAATAAGACGACAGTAAGCTGACATTAGCTAATTAATCTGTCCATTCATTTATTTATTTTTCTTTATTTAGTTATTTGAAAGGGACAATGTGCATTAATGAACATCATTATGTGAGTTAAGATAGTAATGCTTCAGAGTTAGCAAGCCTGCTATTTTACATCCGTAGTCCCTTGGCAGGTAAGAGAGAAGGAGAAATAGTAGTAGTACTAATAGTAATAAGACACAAAGGGTAGACAGTAATACACATTCACACATAGACATAAAGTGCTGAGTGAGTCCAACAAAGTGTCGGGTGTAAAGTGTCAGTGATTAAAGTGCAAATGCATGGTATTCACAAACCATTCATATACACAAAGGCAGTATCACGGTGTGGCATATAAAGGTAAGGCAGGTGCAGCGCATGCATACATACGAATATATAGGCATGCACTGCACAATTACAACAACAAAGACAGTGCAGAGCAAGGCGGACAATCGCAGAGCACTGCACATACGTATATTTATCGGACTCTGAAGGGGACCTCCGAGCCATGATTACAGTTTTGGTTTGTTTTGAGCCAGTTTTTGAGGTGGGCTTTAAAGGTGCTGAAAGTAGGGCATTCCCTTATTGTACGACCAAAAGTCTTGTGTCTGTAAGGTATCTCGCAGCCTCCTCTGGTGTTGGCTCTGGTGGTTCTGCCACTGGTAATTTTAATTTTTATTAATTCTTTTAGTGGAGGGGGTGCAAGTCCATTTGTAAGCTGTACAGGCATACTTAAAAACTTTAAAATGTTAAAAACTCAAGAGGTTGTATTTCTCAAGGATATGGCAGTGGTGATGAGAAATTGGTTTTCTGTCAAAGATTTTTAATGCCCTTTTATATAACGATTCTATTGCTTTGATTGAAGTTATTCCAGTGAGAGACCAGTTTGTAAAACAGTGTTCAATGAGGGAGAAAATCATGGCATGCATAAACATTCTGGCCGCATTTACTGTCAGCGATGGTCTGATCTGTTTGAAGTTGAGTAGATTGAATTTGATTGTTCTTGAAATCAAGGATGACACCAAGGTCATTGAATTATTTTACCAACTCAATTACTTCCCCTCTCAAGAATACGTTTGATTGTGTGACTTTTACTCGTTGTTTGGAGAACATCATGCATACAGTTTTTTTGGTGTTTAAGAGAAGACATGATTTTGTGAGCCAAACCTGGATATGGGACAGCGCTGACGTGAGAATGAGGGCGGCTTCCTGGGTCTTTTTAGCCAATGTAAAAATTACGGCATCATCCGCGTACATCTGTGTGTGAATTGCATGCTGCCGGTAAATCATTGATGTAAAGGGAGAATAAGATTGGACCTAGAAAAGAGCCTTGAAGGACCCCAATTGGACACTCCAGGACTTTCTGTCCACGTCACATCAGCTCTGTTATTGTTTAACAGTTAAGACGTCTTCCATGGCAGCTGCTATGGTTTTGATTCAGAGCCACATTTAATGAGTAAATACTGCGCCTGCTTTCACCTATTTATGCAGTATGTGTACAGTTAAGATACTTTCTCATGACATTGTGCTAAGAACTGTGATGCACCTCACTTCTCACCATTCATAGTGATAGTCAGACAGACGGAGGTCAATGCTAATGAAAAATATCCACAGATGATTCTGTCCCGCAGCATGTTCTGTTGTCAGACAGTGACTTGCACCCTGTGAAGAGAAACTGGATCAAGCATACCACCGTTGTATTTCTGGCAAATTGCATTTGTTTGTGGTGGCATGCAGAGTGGGAGGAATTAGCATGTTAGATGCATCCTGCAATACCTTTGACCATCTCTCAGGCTGTGATACCTGATATCATCTTTATTTGATCATAATAAGATCAACATACATTGTTTTTGCGTGCAAGAAAATAGTCAATTTTATTATTTTCTTGGCAAGAAAGACGTAAAAGCGGGAAATGAGCACATACTGTACGTCGAAGAAAACTAGTGGGAACAGAAATGGATTAAAGGGAGGGGATGTAATAAGCAGACATACAAAACCTCTTAATATCGGTACTGCACAGTCTGGTGATATCTAAATTAGTTTAAAGCCCATGAATCTACGTACCATATTGCAGTGAATTGCATCAAAAGTCGACTTTTTCTCTTGTGGATTCCTTCGCTTCTTGTCTCTTGTCGTTTTCCCACTTTTAATCACTCAAACTCCACCTTATTCCCATCGACCTTTGTATGTGTGTGAGTCTAATTGATCTTGTGTGAAGGGCAGAGCTCTAGTGGCATAGCTGTGCCCCCCCGCCCCCCCACCTCACGCACACCACAACAGATATCCACAGGAAAGAAACCACCTATCAATAAATAACTAGACACGGAGCAGCAGAAAGAGAAAGATGGTGGAGAGGGGGAAAGGGATAAAGGTGTTCGTGTGGGAGGAAAGACAAGGAAAAATGGGCTTCATGGCAGCCGATTGGATTGAGGGACTGTTTTGGAGGTTTTAGGGAGCAAAGAGCAGAGTAAGGTGAGAATGGAAGTGACGTGGTGAGGGGAAGAGGAGAACAGGCTGAGTGGTGATCAACAGCCTGACATCAAAGAGAGGAGAGGGCAAGAATGAAGGAGGCAGGATGTCAAGGAAAGCAGCAAGAGAGGGAGGTGTGAAATAAGGTGATCTGCCCAAAAGATACACAGCATCAACTTTGGGGTGGAAGAGTTGGCAATGATGAAAGAAAAAAGAGCAAGAGGGGCATTCAGGAGAAAGAAGTTAGAAAAAGAGTGGGAGGGGGATCCTCCATATTCATCTCCCATCTTCCTCTGGGCTCCTCAGATGGTAAAGAAGAAAGATAGCTGCAGGAGTTCCCTATCTCTTCTTCTTCTGTCTTGTCCTCATTCTGTATTCCTTTCTTCTTTCACTCTGCAGTCTTCTTTGTTTTTTGGTGCTCTCTTTTCATTTAGGGGGGGGGGGGTCCTTTTTCCCGTGTTCGAATAATGCACATCTGCTGCAGGCTGGCTCATCGAATGCATCCACACTGCACATACTCCGCTGCTATAGATACATACACACTCATGAATACATGGATGTTTGCGCCTCACATATCTTGATATATTCACACATACAGGTGTATCAACAAGTGTACTCTGTGACGGCTGTGCGTGTACACACACACACACGCACACACACACACACACACACACACACACACACACACACACACACACTCGCCTGCACTGGTTAACTCTGTATGTCTGCTGTCCAGCTATAGAAAGTGTGACGTCTTCCTGACGTTTTGAGCAGAGCAGCTACGGTTCCGAGCACTGCCAGCTTTTGTGTTCATTGTTGTTGAACCAATAAATTCTTTTCCAGCAAGGATTTATCTCTGGAGATGCACCGTGTTGAGATAATAGAGGAGTTTCATGCTGAAAATCTGTTGCGTAAGATTTCTGCATCAACTGTGTCCTCGGTTCACCAGTGAAGAATAACCAGGCTCTCAGTCTTTGTGACACTTGTTGGTAAAAGACGAGCCGCATGATGCAGTATGTGAGACTTTGGGCGATAGTGTCCAAAAACAGTCAAATCTATTTTATATTATTTCATTGTATGTTGATTATGTATGTAGGTAGATTTTCCCATCTCCATTTCCACACTTTGTTTAAGGTGAAGCTATGCCATCTGCTTTTTTTGACTTGGCCCGCTCCTGTAAAACCCTTCTGAACACTGATAGTCTGAACTTTGAGAAACTGCATGCAAAGATGACAGAAAATTACTTATGGTTTCCAGACAGAATAATTTGGCGTTTTAAATCCTCTCACGGTAGAGCAGTACCCTCAACCTGCTCGTGGTGACAGACAACTTAGCAATAAACCATATTTATGCGCATAGAAAAAGCTTAACTTTTCTCATGTTTTTCTTGAGAAACACAGGAATCATTTTACTATTTAATCCTTGAAATGCAACTTTTTGAGAGGGGGACATCATCAGCTGCTGGTGCGCTGCATGGAGGACGCGCTATGATCCGGCTTTGCTTGACTGCAAACACTGAGAGCCACTGCTGGAGAACACTGTGCTGCACTTATACAGAAGTAATGCAAACATTTGTTTGCTCGAAATACTAGAATTTACTCCAGCAGGAAGGCTCTTAAATCATATTTAAATGATCTTTCCTAGTAGCAGGCACCATGGCAGTTGCATCAGTTTTGAGATAAAATTGCATTTGACTGAAAATAAAATAGAATTTGCAGTCCCCTCCCTGCACGTTCCAGAGAGTAAGATAATCCATGCCCTCCTCTCACAAACAGCGAGCCATGGATCTTTTTTTCAAAACAAGAGCCTCATTAGTTCCACCGCATTTCCCTGGAAATGCTACACTTTTCCACAACTATTAATTTCTCCTCCCTGCCCGCTCTCCTCCTCATAGCCGATAGCTATGGCTTTCTAACTAGCTGCATACGACGAAACCATGTTTCTCTTCACTTTACACTCCCGGGGGAAAAAAAAGAGGCAGCAAATACAGAGGACAGTTAATAGAATTATTTTAATCATTGTGTGCTTCTATACGTGGAGATAAGGCATAATTGGAGTTTATTCTTCATGTATGTGTATTTGCATGTCATAGCTGCTCGAATCACTGGCCTGGTAATTAAATCAATATTGTTACTTGTTATTATTCATGCAGGACTAACGCTGATTTAGTCTTTGAGCTTCCCATTTAATGATTCAATTTTAACAGGATCGGGAACCACCTCTGTAATTGCTCGGCTTGTCACTTAGTAGTTTCGTTAAGCTTGAAGGTATGAACGAATGGGCTATTAGCATTGTGAGTGGAAATATCAAAGAAACTGGTGAGTTTTGAATTCCGAGGGCTGTGGCCATGACGAGCTCATTTACTTTGATTTCACAGGATTCAGGAGGCAGTTTTTCCATGGAAAACTCCCAGCCTGAAGAAGTTCATTCTTTAGTCCAATAAGAGATAATTAAGACAAATGATCTTTTAATAGTAAATGTGGAGCAATTTCTCATTAAATTTTTGTCTGAATCAGGGCACATTTTTTGTGCTCTCTTTAGTCTGAGGAGACAAAATCTGGCAATTAAAGCAAGTTATGGTGAATGAAGCAGACAAAGTGGCTTAATCTTTGCGCGCCCATGTGTGCTCATATACAAGAAACTGTAATGCTGTGTGAGAGACACGGTGGCTATGTAAAATAACCCCCCCAAAAAAATCTGACTATAATGGAGACGGGGTGGGAGGTGGGGGGGGAACTGGAACTAGGAGGCAGGACTTAAAAGGGCAATATGAGGTAGACGATGGGAGAGGAGTCAATGGAGAGCTAAAGAGGAGGAATCAGCCAACTGACATCACCAACTTTAATCCCCACAACTAGCGGGGCAAAAAGCACAAATATAAACAGGAGGAAGCAGAGCAGAGCAGATGCGAATAGGAAGAGGAGAGAGAGATTAGAGGAGACGGGTTGAGAAGAAAAGAGGATAAAGGACAAGTAGTCGGGTAAATGAGAATTTTGAGAACTGCTGTGTTTACCAACAACAAAGCAGCTTCCTAAAAGACCCTGGTGTGTATTTATGATGACAGGGCCCGGATTGTCTCGCTTCTTTATATGCCTGTGTGTGTGTGTTTCCCTCGCTTAAAATCATGTATGTGTACACATATGCAGTACCCTATGCTTAATGTGCATACATCATTGAAAATGTGCTCATATATTCTGTATTTCATAAACTAGCTGAGAGTTTGATTTAATTCATTTAATCATTTTACAACAGAATTTTTTTTTTCCTCTTCTAAATAAAAAAAAAGTATGTGTAATAGAAAATCATGAAACTCCTAAGCTCAGTTCTATATTCAGTGTTCAAAGTGTGTGTTTGAGACTGTTTAGCACTGAATCAAAGCTGTGTAAGAGAAGTATCCTCTGTACTGGTTTGCTGTCCCCCGTGTGTGTGTGTATGGTTGTTTGCACAGCTGGATTGTGTGTATTTCTATTAAAGCAGTAAAACAGTGGACAGAATAGCAAGGAGGGAACACTTATATGCAGTCACATTTGCATAGCCAAGCACATCAATAAATATGGAGATATGCCTGTGCAATGTTTCACGCACTTGTATATTCTCTTTTTCCCCCCGCTGTTATTCCCTCATCCACTCCACTTCCTCTTATGTGACACAACTTCATGCAGACTCCACGCCCATGAGTTATCTCATGTCTGTGTTTTGAATGTCAATGGTTTGCCTCAAGCAACAGAATGGAGAGAGAAAAAATCTAACGAAGGTGGATAGTTAATTGCTCATTTTTCAAAGCATTGCCATTCCTAGTGTGCATGTGCATTTTAAAAGTAAAGGTGAACAACCTTTATATATGATTCTACTCCACTTAACTGACTTTTAATGGTGACATCAAAGACGCAAGTGTTTCGTGTCAAATTCTTGTAGCTGAATGAACATGCTGAACTTGCAATTTAAAAAAACTTTATTTCAGTTTGATGAATGAGTGTTCAGTGTCCACATGAACGAGATTTTGTCAGAATGATCACAAACAGCCTGGAAAAGTGAGGTATATTTGCAGAAGATGGTTTTCGAGCAGAAGGAATATTCATTTTCCATGAATGCACTTTACTTTGATCAAATTTCAATATTGGACTCAGTCAGACAGTCATTATGAATTCAGGTTCAGTTGTCCTGGAAAGAACATTATCAAATCTCACCACTGGCAGAATAAATTCCTGACAGACTATTAATTAAAAATGGAATTTGATGATAACGTCTGTGCCAATTAAACGAAGTGAATGGGATGTGCTGTTATTGGCCATCACGTTGCTTTTGCAGGAAGGTGGGTTTTTGTGTTTGTTTGATTCAGGGCAGGCAGCATGAAAGCAGCAACCATCTTGAACAACATATCCGAGTTCTATTGTAAAGTGATTTTCTATTCTAGTGAGTCTCTGTTGTAAACAGCTGGCTTATTGGGAAACAGATTTATAAAATATTTGGTTCATTGAGAGCAATTGAAAATCATTAACATGCAGCCCAAATTAAGTCTGTTTACCAAATCTGGTCCCCGAGATTCCATCCTCTGCTCCTCTCCTTTCCTTTAAAGGCAATACTACCCCGATCCCCATCCAGTCCATGGAGTACAGCTCATGCGAGTTGGGAAGCTGCAACATTATCTGGAGCGCAGTGAGGAAGCTTTCCACACATTCAAACAGGTTTGTATCATCAGCTACATTTTGGTGCAGTGATATCATGAATCAACATTAGCAGGGAGACCTTCTAAAGCTCAAGCATCCATGTGTCTCCAACCCCAGGCCTTTGACATTCTGAAAATCACACACGGTGACCACCATGTCCTGACCACCGAGCTACTGATGAAGATGGAGGAATGTCGTGTGGAGATGGATCAACAATCATCCAGGGGCCATTAATCAAGACTTGCAAATGTCACTAACTCAATGTAGACCCGGTGTCTTCATTTAAAGTGGCGTGGATGCATTTTTTTTGCCATTATCATGAAATGTAATATCATTTCTACAGAGGTAAGTATTCTGACCAAAGGCATCAAACGATAAGAGAAGGGAAACATTCAGGATACACTTACTACATAGATAGTAACATGAAGATGAAGAGTAATGTAACAAAATGGAAATAAATTATGCACTGCAATTATCACGCAGAACTTGACATTTTTGCCATATGAATGCTGCCTTGGCTACTCACAAAGTGTGTAAGTACACATTCTTGGTGTTTTACAGGATTTCTGCAGTTTGCTCTGACCTTTTCAATGTAATATAGCTCTTCTTGCCGTCTCTCGATTTGTACGATCCAGTATGTTTAATATTGGTGTGTACGTTTTAAATTGTTCAAACAAGATGTCCAGTTTTGCCAGTACACAAAGTTAAAAAGCCTCACCAGTGCCGCTGCCCCCATTATCTTGGCACGATGCGAAGATTATTCCTGTTTACCTTCCCTGGTGAGGTGAATATTCTATACGTATGAGGCTGCAGAGCTTTAAGTCCCCCCACTTTGTATGTACTGCGGTCTCCTGTTCACAATCTGCAGATTCCATCACCATGAGTTATCCCCTGTCCATCGTGTGTATGTGTGTGTGTGTGTGTGTGTGTTTGTGTATGTTTGCATGTGTGCAGGCATTCATACTTGTGTTTGCATGCTTCTGTGTTGCTTTAGCAAAGACAGATTCTCAAAACATCCATCGTTTGCATATGATCATACACACTTCCCATGGTAATCCCTGTTGGTGTGTGCTATCCTGTCGGAATGTGACTGCGCAGTTAAGCCCAGTGCGCCTCTGTGACGGAATGTGGTAATGTGTCTCACAGGAACACACACACACACACACACACACACAACCTTGACACGTCCATTTTCCAAACGGATGACAGCACTTTCTCTGGGAGGGAAACCCTGTGTGAGTGTATGTCTGTAAGCGTATTACCATGACATGTTTGTGTTAATGTTACAAAATAAAAGGTTTTGCTTTTGACACTTTTTTGCCTTCGTCATGTGAGACCTTAAATCGTGCACTGCCTCTGGATGACGGTTATGGTGAGTCAGCTGTGAACTACTGGTTCCTAAGGATGGATACTCAGCTTTTTGGTAAGCGAGTGAAGGCAAGTATTCAAACCATTAAACCATTTTTCGCTTACAAATCTTGTGCCGGGTCTCCCAAGTGATCACCTTCTCTTTGAGCTCTTCGCCGGGAAAGTTGATGTAACTTGAGAAGATTCTTATAGTTACTTCTCTGCAGTTCCTCATCTTTGAATGGCAGGTTAGATCAAAGTTAAGCGAGGAGTTCTACTCATCCACTTTATCCTGCTTTGTTGTCCCAGCTGGCCGTAGGATTTCTGCAGACTTTGGTGCTTCACTCTGGCTTTTTGAACATCTGTGACTTTACTTCCATCGGAGTGCAGCTATAGATCTCCTGCCCTGCATGTTCTAAACCAGGGGCTTTCAAACTTTTTCATGTTCCGGACCCTCAAACTTCACACTCCTATTCAAAATGGCGAGCTATCTACACTAGAAATGAGATCAAAATGCCTTAAAAGACCCTAAAGATTCCTTCAAAAATCTCATAAAGATACTATGCATGTTTTAAGTTTTCATCGTTTAAAATTAGTGTGTTATATCATTGATGCTTGAAACCATTTGAGTGTGTCTATGCTGATTTAATTTCAACACTGTTTCACTGATGGATGCAAAAGGCGATTTTATGTGCGCAACAGCGTGGTTTGTTGACATAATTTTTCCTGATATATGGAAGAAAATCTTTCATTAATCGTGCCTTGAGGAGAGAAAAGATGAAATGAACATGAAGATTAAGCAGAGAAGCCCAGTAATGACACACTGAATAACGTGCGGCGGAAAGTCCTGCGGTACAATACGACCGTCTCCGCCTCCATTACTCACTTCATTGGCTCCGTCTCTCACCCTCCTCTTTCTTCTCTCTCACCTCATAACGGCCATCAAATTAGATTTATTATCTCTTAACCATAACCCTCTATCTCTCCCTCACTCACACTCTCTCTCTTTCACACTCCCCAAAGCCCCAGATTACATTCATCATCCATCTCTCCCTCAACATTTCTCTCCTGGCAGCCCCCTCCCTCCCCCTCTTTGGTTTTCACCCCTCTTTATTCACTCACTCACTCCTGCCATTTACTTTCCCCGTTTTCAATTTTTGCTCTCGTATCGGTGACACTCCCCCCCCCCCCCCCCCATGTTCCTCAACTCACCTCTCTCATCTCCCACCCTGTTTTTCTCATCTTCACACCTGTCCTGCCCCTGTCTTATTATATTATTACACACACACACTTTATAGCAATTTCATGTGCCATAGGCTTGAGCTCGTAAAGTCGAAGGCTGAAAGCATGCTTTGAATGATAGCGTTGAATTTGGATGTCTGAGCATTCGGAGGCAGTCCATATTTTTCTGTAGTGTGGTCACAAATCGATCACATTATATTTGATTTGTCTGCAGTGCCTGTTAACCCCCATTTGCCCGCCCCTCCAATGGCATACTGGCGACTACATAATATTTGAATTTCATATTGAATGAACCCTTTCTTAAGTCAGTATTGATGCTATAGATGCTCGTTCTCCAGGAGGTCAAACATGCCACTTAATCAGATTGAAAATTGAGCCCGTGATGGATCAAAATCCCCAGTTAACATGCATTTTCCTCCTTTCCAACTGTGAGAGAACCCGCTGTGAGGGTGTTAATATCAAGATATTATTTCCTGTGTCATGTCAGGATTATTTTAGCTCAGCTTCAGGGCTCAGTGATAAAGCCAGATATTAGATTTAAGCATCGTCTCACAAGGAGATTTCCTTGTTAACCCTCCACATCTATTTGATAGCATCTGTAATGTGGCGTCGAAATCAGCTGCCTGTATGTCGTTGAAGTGATGGGGGGGAAAAAGGTCAGGTAGTGTGGAAGCTGACTATTAGGGAGTTAAGGGCAGAATTTAAATCATACTTGTACCATACTATACATACCCATTCTTTGGGAATGTTTACAGTACATGAAAAATGCCCCAAATTAGACCTCAATGTTTTATTTACATGTAGATAAACAGACTTAGAGTTAGATCTTGTCAATGTCAACATTACCCATCTCTGCTATGTTTATATATCAAGATGCTAGTTCAATACATAATATTGTTTATGGAATATTTTGGCTGTTATTCTTTACATAAAGACCCTGAGCTTTGTTTCTGTTCCGCATGCTAAAGACTTCACAAGCTGGCCTGAGGACTGCTGGCACTGCTACCGACGCTGGATCCAGCACTCTTTGTCACAGGCAGGCTGGAAATGGAGTTAGAACTGTCGTCCTCATCAGGATCAGACTGGTTGTTGACATTCGACCTGCGAACAAAGACAAAGGAGGATGCAGGGGGACAATCAGGTCTGTTACCACCACATGTAACTCCTGCTGCTTTTGGTCGACCCCACCACATTCTCATATTGAACGTTTGTGTGAATACCTGGATTCAGATATGCCTTTGACTTGTTGTCTGCGGGTTTCAAACGTGGCGATGCAGCTATGCTTGGTCCACTGGACAGAAACACAATCACACAACACTTGAACATCAATAAAGAGAACAGGGGATTGCGGCAACAGCAGTGTCTGGGTGAGTTGATGTGGTTCAGCTCGGCCATCATTGAGAGTGCGGCAGCGCTGCTCGGTGTATTTTATTTGTACGCGCTAAATGAAACACAGAAAGTGGGAAACTGCCGTCTTGTGTGGTGCAGAAACCAGAACGGATGCTGCGCTTACATAACCTTAATGCTGGCGGAACAAGTAAGAGTAGTGATATGCTGATATTTATACCATCACAGGTATTGATTTGTATATATATCAGGTTTTCTAGTGGAAGGATGCACCTTTTCTGACTATTGGAAATTGGCCATCAGGCACCTTTGAACGTATTGTCAAATATTTTACTATTTGGACTCCACTCCCTTTGTGTATTTTGCCTGAATGTCTGTCTATATTACACACGATTTAACTATCTTAGATGGAGTGATGTTCCCCCAGTCCATGTTTCATCACCGTATGAGCAGGATCACTGGTTCCAAGATGGATTCCCTTCTGGCAGAGACTCTTCAGCAGAATGATACCTGCATATCAGATCAACAGAATATGTGTGAATACTTACAGTGCTTCTACCACGGGATCCAGGTATGACCTCAGTAACCTGCTGTGCTTTGATGGTGAGCTCCCCACTTTCACATACCTTTAGACCTGTTGGGCCAGTTCTTCTTCTCCCACTGGTCCAGCAACAGGCTGAGGTATCTTGGACACTCAAAGAAGCGGAAGTATCGAGAGGACAACCTCGAAGGGAAAATCCGCTCAAACCTTCCTTTGCGAGTCAGCTCGTCTTCACTTTCAGCCAGAACGCGAACATCCTCTGGAGTCAGAACATCCAACACCGTGGCAAGAGGATCCTGCCAGAGAAAGTAAGAAACAACGCATGAAAACAGAGTCAGCATATGAGAAGTACACGCTGACTTAGTTATACACTTTGTGTATTCAGGGGCGACGAGTGTGTTTTGTGGACCTGGTCAGCATAGCGCTGTGTAAGATAAAATGCCCGCTTCACTTTCTCATCCGTTTTGGTTTGTCCTTTGGATGGACCCCACACACTAGACAAAAACACAGACATACACACTTTGTAAACAGTCCCATTGCTCAGTAACAATTTAATAGCTACGTGTGTGCTACAGCCCGACAAGTTTAGCCCCTCCATCTCACAGTACCTGCTAGTGGAGCTGCAAGCTCTGCGGTAGGGAGAGAACACCATCTGTCTTTGAGGAATACGGTACCCAGCCAGGTTCAGGATATCTCTGATCATCTGACCTTTAATGGAAACATCCAGTGCTGTGTGGGAATGGAGGCTGAAAGAGAAACATATGGGTCACTAATGGTGAGTCTCTATTTGTCTCTAGTTGGTATGAGAAAAGCAAAAACATAAAAAAAAACTGTCTGATATTACTTTGCCGTCCACTCGAATGGGCTGATAATTCTGTGTTGTGAAATTCAATAGTGTCTCTACTTGGATGTTGTGATGTGGGAAATGCGTGTTACCTGGGTGATATGTTGACCTCCAGGATCCAGGGTTTGAGGTTCTCATCCAGCATAATGTCAAAGCCAAACAACTCGTGGCAGCTGTAAGATGTTCGAACGTGCTTCTTGAGCAGACTGTAGACGTAAGGCTCTGACCTGATGAGCACAGAGGGTGAAAAAGCCACTTATCAACACCTGTTCTATCTACAGGAGGTCTGCAATGGGGACCTGGTAGTAGCATGTACATTTTGCCTGTTTCAATGCAGTCACTCATCTTTATGTTGGTCTCCATGGACTTAAGTCCAAATCTGATTTAATTTTGGTAAAAAAAAATTTGAATGGATTTTTTAACCTCTGATAACAAGAGCAGAAACGTACGCAATGATTGTTTTGATCACAATGTCCTTAATCTTCTCCCATATCAGAGCGGTGTTGATTCCCTTACAAGCGAGATGCTTCCACAGGGCCTTCAGGGTCCTAAAAAAGAAACACGCTCAGGTGTGATATCAGAGTTTGTCCATCAATAACCACCCTCTTATTCCTCCATTACCATTTGTGTCCCTCGCAGGCCTTGTCGTCACTATTTGGCTGGTAATCAGTGTTTTTCTTGTTAACGCTGTAGTTTGTCAGGTGCATAAACTTGTTGCTAAGTGTCTTGATGGAGGATGAGTACCTGGACAGGGAGGTTAGTGCGCAAGCCACCAAAAGCAATCATTAAATTTCATCTTTTTCATGCTGAATGTGTTAAATGTCCATTTGGGAATTCAAACATCTATTAGTTTAGTATTGTGGATGTTTTGAGACTCACTTGCAGCTGGCAAATCGAACCAGTCCATCAGGAAAAATGTAGATCCTGAGCGGGTCGAAGGATGTCACATAGACGTAGATACGCAAGTCAAATTTGTTACCATGGATGAGACAGGGCTCATGGATATACCTGCACGGTACAAAAACAGTGTCATTTATTATAGAGGAAGGTAGTGAAAAATTGATCCAAATTAGACAAAGATTGCCTTCCTAGAAATGATTGAGATGAGATTTCCAAAAGTATGACGATAACTTCAACAAACTTCAGCTTCAAACTTTGACTACGACTGATCTGCTGGACTTTGCACCTCTGGACTAGAAGTGGCCTCTTGCGGGGAAGTTGGCTCCATTTATAGATCACCTGGATACCTGCTCCTCTGGCTGATGCAGGCTGAAAAGAGTACATAACAACACAGAAAACCAGTGAGAACATCAAAATCTCCGCTTTTGATGCTCTCTTGTAGAATTGACAGATTACCACTCAGCAAAGAGGTCGTACAGGTTTAATAATCCATTTCTGTGCGGGGCCTCCTTCCTCCCAGGCTTTACGGAGCAGCTTGATGTCCTGAGGAAGGATAAAGGTCTGGGGGAAAAAGTTGAACTCTGGTTTGCCAAAGCGAACCTGCATCTTGGACAGGTTCCTCCAGAGCCGATCCTTCCTGCCAATCTGGAATGTTCCTGGAAAGTGGTTCAACTGGAGCAAAAATAAAAATGTGCAATAAAACACTGAGAAACCACATTAAATTACAATCTGATAGGCAAACCATTATCCTCCCTTGTATTTTTTTAGCCTTTAAAACTAATTCCTGTGATCATTAAACCCTTTTCCATTTCAATTTCGTGGTTGTTGTGTGTGATGTTGTAAGATCATCATGATGTCTCTTTATGGTCATCTGATTTGGCCCCTCAGCAGACCTCCGGGAGTTGACCAATCACAGTGCAAGGAAATTGTCTCGTAAAGTATAAAAGGAACTGAGGGGCTACATAATTGGCCAATATAAAATGAATGGGATTTGTTTTACATTGTGAACTATGAAAAGTGGAATCTGTTTCTGATGCTCACTTACCTTTTGGTGTTCTCCAAGAGCCTTGAACTCAAGGGGCTTCATCTGGTGTCCCCAGCAGCCCACCCACTCATGCTCATCTAAATGACCAACAGAGGGGGAAAATAATTATAGATTACATCATTTTCTGCTCATATTTTAAGATCCTTATATGTTGTCACAGACAAAGTTACTTACTGAGGGTGAGTTCAAAGTGTGACCTGGTGATTATCTTTTTGACAACATTGGGAGTGATGGAGCACACCTTCCATTTTAAGAATCGTCTCTGATTCGGGGGCAGCAGCGCCACTGCAGAACACACATTGTATGATTATAACAGCAAGCAATACAAATCACACGATTCATTGCAATTATTCAATATAATACTTTATTGTCCCACAGGGGACATTTGTTTTCACTACATGCACATGTTTTAAAGTGTGAATGTGTTCTGAAAGTTGGGCTATGGGGGTTTGAGACTTTTCTGTGAGGTCTACTGTGAGGAAAAGCTTAGTTTCATTTGAATGCTTGAAATGTCTCTGACTGCGCTCACACATTTTGACAACCGTTTTGCACAAGAAATCTTGTATTACAAAAAAACCCTGCAGCAAAGAAATAAGAAAGAAATTGTCGAATGAAATTAAGTAGTTTGTTTGTACTTTTTGTTGGCAATTTCTTTCTTATTACATATGCATGTGTGAATGTATGTTGGTGTGTGTTTGTGTGCCAGTGTGTGTGTGTAGGTATGTATTTATATATAAAATGATATTTGTACAATCATTTCTAACTTATTATAGAAAACGGCACATTTTACTTCTAATGAGTTAATTACTAATAACAAAGCCTCAAAATATTACTTGATATATAGTGATATCTGTTTGTTTTTAAAATAGTTTTCTTAATAAATCAGGTGATGATGAAAACAATGTACAATGTACATGTACAATGTACAATGTACATCACTACCTCAGAGTGAAAACAAGAATAAGAGAGAGAAAATTTGGCAGTTGATGACACATCATTGCAGCAGAGGGGGGAAGCATCTCTCAGTCTGTGGTGAAAGCAGTGCAAGACTTGAGCCAGAACCCTGAGACTATCCACTTTACATTCACCAAGGCTGGACAGAACTCGGATCAATTCAAACCCCCCGATGTGTGTTTGAGAACCGTGCCTCATCAGTAACAGTGGTGTGAAAACTGCACTCACACAAATACCTTTGGAGCTGCTGAGCTCCTCAAAGAACTCTTGTGCATGTACTGACCTTTCTCATTAGGGTAGCTGAAATAGAGTGTTGGAGGAAAGAGGGGGAACAAGCTGGGAATCAGAGCTGCTCTCTCCTCGAGATCATCTTCCACCTTCAATGACATCAGCGCCTCAATACAGAGAGAAAGGAGAGTCAAAGTCAGAGACAGAGAGAGAGAGACGAGAAAAACTGCTCACAGATTTGTGCAACAACTTGACACAACCAAGTATCATGTTGAGTTCTCCACCGCAACTCCTATTCAGACATAAATGAATCGTTTCAGGCCTCATATTGGGCCATAGCCCCCCTCCATGTCCCGCCCACTGCTTGTGACGCCTACCTATTTACAATTATCATTCCTGCGCTTACAATCGTCAGCTGTTGGCAGCCAGTCTGTCACCAAAGCTGAGGGCCTTAATATGTTCTTGGCTGTTCAATCAAAGTCGGTGTTCTTTGATGTGATTAAAGTCTTCAAGAGGAGTGGGACAGGAGTGGGATGGAGGATGGAGAGGATGTGCCCCAATGCAGCAGATGAAGTGCATGTGACTTGTGGACGCCAGCAAACCTGCTTCTGTGGACGAATAGGTGCCCTCTGACTTTGAAATTGCTGGAAATGAGAAGCAAGTTTCAGGTGCCTGGAGAGCAAAATCCCCACGCTGAGGGTGAGGAACACATACCAAAGCTATAGTCTGACACACAGACACACATTTGGTCAATAAACTCCAGCTGATGATCGACTCTACGATGTCCCTTTATCACACCACTTTATGCTCTCTTCACCTAGCAACCATTGCTAGGTTACACAAATAGACTTTCTTTTTTGCAAGGCAGAATCTCATTAAAGTAAGTCTCAGCTGCCCTTGATAGCAACAGATTGGTTTGGTTGTCATTGTCATTGCCAACTTTATTTATAGAGCACCTTTATGGACAGCAGTCAATCAAAGTGCTGTATAGGATACATAAAGTCGAGTAAATAAGTAGATTGCAAATAAAAAACAATCAAAATTTTTTTGTTGTTGGTTTGTGGTTGGTTTGGTTGTTGGTTTGGTAGTAAGCGCATCCAATCCGAATATATGCATGTTCAGCAAACTGGTCTCAAGTCACTAACTACTCTGTAAATATAAGTGTTGTAGCTGGTTGAACTTCATATGTAATTTCATTATGGTCTTATCTCTTCATTAGTGGAATTAAATTGTTCCATATGCCAAAGTTTTACATCAGGGGTCACCAACATGGTGCCCCCGTGCCCACGAGTAACCTGTGGGCGTGTTCTAAAAATAGCACTTACTTAGTCTGTTGCTATTCTTTTTTGAGCACACTTGCATTTATATAGATATGACAATATCTTTTAAAAAGCATTAAAAAGGTGTTTATTAATGACAAAGTTTAGATGTTCCTCACTGTTCTCGTGAGAAAGGTTATCTTGTGTCCAATAGACAACATGAGTTCTGAAAAAAATAAAATAATTCTCAGCTGAATTTGCCGGCATCCGCTGGTGTCCATAAATTCTCTGCAGCCTCTCCAGTCTATTCCTCTCATGTCCAAGATCTTCTTCCTCTCCTCAGCTTCAGTCATTTACCCTCTACATTCATCATTCCCATTCCATTTCACTGTGATCTCTGTTGCTCATTTCACTTCTCTACTGTGTGTATGATGAACGCAAGCTCAACAGAACAATCTGTCGTCTCCATAAGTGCCTAAAGGTACCGTTAGATCACCTTTGGAGGATATTACTTTGATTCACACCTCAACATTGACTGCTACTTGTCGAACTAACTGCAAAAATCTGCCCCTTCTCCATCGGTAAAACATAAAGGTAAGACATTTATATGAAACACACTAGTGCAGAGTACCTATTAATAATGTAGGATATTATCAGAGGTAATATTAGTGTGGTTAAAATATTCATCTGATAGCATCCCCCCCCCCAATACATGTCCAGGCTGTCATTACAGGACAACCTGCTTTAATATGGAATTTTCTTTTCTGCCAAAGTGCCATCCATTCTATTCCAAGGATGAGAACACATCAAACTCTTTCAATACATTCCTTTATTTACATCCCCCTCTCTCGCTCTTCCATCAACACATAGTATCAGACCAAACTTCCCAAAGACTGAACAGTGCAGCAACGAGCAGAGCAAAGTCGACCTGTAGGCTTGGATCACTGAAAGGTGCTCACACCCAGCACGCCTCCATCCACGCCGAGCACGTCCCCGCCCTGGCTGAGTCCCACTCAGCGTTTGCACATTCCTCCACCTGACAGACACTTCTCACAGGAATTATTAAAAGTACATTTACTCGTTCCTGTTGCATGACACACTACAGTTGAGATTCCACTCCTGATAAATGATCAGAAGTGTCTCATTTTAATGGCAAAGCCAGTTTTTTGGAAATCATGGTCTGATCCAGACATTAACACACAATACTCCTGCACAGATGCTATGTGTCAGATTTACATATAAAATTCTTCAACACATCCACATATATGAACTTGTCAATTAGGCTTTACTCCTTGTTTTTCTTTTTATTAGAACCTGACAGATGACATTGTAAATCGTTTTTTGGCTAGGCTGCAGTCAAAAAGACAGAAACCCTTATTCCTGAAATACTGTTACGCGAGTCATCTGAACCCAAACTACATTTGTCTTAATTATTGCTGAACGTGTAACATTTGGCAGTGATAAATATCAAGGAAGAAACCTCACACATAGCATCGTGAATCAGAGGAAGAGTACAGCCCGTTTTCTCATCCACAGGTTGGGGTTCCCAAAACATCAACCTCTCAATGCACACTGGCGTTAATACTGCAGAATATACTCTCATCTCTCCTCCAACCTGTAAAAAGTGCCCAGAGATCATTGTTAACTGTCATGAATTTTCAATATATCAAACTGGAAGTGCTGGAAAAGTAGCACACTACGCTGGATGTGAATGTTTTAGGAAACCCAAACCTGTTAAAATCGCCAAGAGAAACAACAGGAGCAAATGATATCAACAGAAAATATAGAAAATAAAGATGAGCGCAAACAGTTTATGATATATATATATATACTCAATATATGACAAAGGCTCAGTGACATACTGTATGTACACTTAGATTTTTTTTTCCTTATCTTAAATGCATAGTAAATTTGAAGGTAAAGTGTGAATAAATAACATTGACAAGTGGCTGGCCTTCAAATAAATAAACTTTCATTCATGACTCGTGCTGGAAACACAACATAAGAACTGATATAAAGAGGAGTGAATCAGGCTACTTTGCTTTATGAGTCCGCTCTGTCCAATGTGGCTCATTTGATCAGCTTCCTCTGCATTCGTACCCCGTGTACAGTAAATAACCTTCTTCCAAAGCCATGAATAAATCAGAACCTGACACAGATACAGACTATTGCGGTGTTTTTCTGTGCGTCAGTTCAGCAGACCAGATCAAAACTGTCCTATTTTGTGAGCGGACGGATAAATTTAGCATTAAAACACATTTGACTAATCTTACCAATAATAGCATTTCCACTCTAGACTGACTGTGACTGTGAAGTCACTGCCTGTTCCTCCTTCATTTATATTTTTACCTCTCAGCCAACACGCAGGATGTCCCAGAATGCTCTCTGCTTGCTATGCTACACACATTCGAAGGACAGTGGCGACGTTGAGGACGACAGATATGCGATGACGGTGATGCAGAAAAAGCATTTGAAGGGTATTTCTTAGGGGAAACAGGCTCTTTCAGATATTTATATTTGTACAAACATTTAGATCATAAACATCTCAAGCACCATAAATATCAACAAATCAGTCATTGCTATTTGTCCAAAAAAAAAGCATGGAACCAGGCAGAGATCTACGCCTCGTAATTTGGTCACTGTCCTTTTCTTTCTTTAGCTCTCTCAAGTTTTTATATATTAGATAGTATTTAGAATCTATATATTTTGTTTTTGACGTTCCTTTATAATAATTATGTGCTCTTGACAAAAGAAACACAAACTGGGAACTACTTTATCAGGCTGTTTGCAACCGTAATTGGGCTCCAGCTGCGTCCTGCTTTGTAACAGAAATAGAAGACGACTGATTCATATTCCGACTCTTCTATCCTCACACATAGTCTCCACATGGTCCCGATGCTTTCAAATAAAAAAAGGATACCTTATTATAAAACACACACATTGACAAATCATTCAGTTTCTTTTAGAATAGAGCAGAACAACACAGATACAAATAACAGACTGATGGACAGTCAGTCCATGGATGGGTGTACCTAACACTGGGTCAGAGCGCCATCACATCTGTATCAGGAGGGGGGGGGGGGGCCTCAAAGGAGCTCCGGGGGCTCAAGGTCAAGGTAAAAACACCACAAGAAGCACGTTTTCTCTTGTCTGAAACGCACAAAATTTAGTGTCCTGGAAAAATGTCGGTTTGGTTGGTTGAAATTGACAGTTTAAATATCTTTTTTGGTCCTTGTAAATTCACAGAAGACTTGGCGTTCAGGACGGCACGGCCCGGTGGGTCTTTTTTCTTCTTATTTTTTAAGTCAGGGGTCCAGACAATTTCAGCGAAATACCATTTAAACATACACTATTAGTTTGTATATCATGTATGGAAACAATGACCCACAGTTACATCACATTTAAAAAATTGCTAAAATTTGATATATTTTTCAAGGACACCAATCTTTTGTGTTCTTATTTTATTCTATGCTAGCACCGAACTTACTGCATGTACACAATTTCAGAGAGAATGGTTTTGGGTATTGTTGAAATGTTCACAAGGCACTTATCTCACTCATATTTCTTCCTCCTGTCTTTGTCTTGGTCTCTTTGAAGAACCACTCAACAACTCGGGCCGCTCTGCGCTCAGCACTCCTGTATTTACCGCTCTCCGCTGTGTAAACTCTAAAAAGTGCTCTTCCGAAATGACAAGGGGTGAGAAATCGGCCCTCTTGTCTTCTGCAACTCCTCTGTCCTTTTCTTATTTTAAAAAAAATGGCATCTTTTTTTCCCCCCCTCTCCTTCCCTCCTTACATTCCTTAATGTGCGCCAGATTAATTCAGTTCTGTGGTCTCTTTCTTAAGCTTCAATGCTCTGTCTGCTTGGTGTTATCTGATTCAAAGTCCATCAGATGCTGTTCGTTGTTTTGTTTCTGAAGCCACAATGCACTCGTGGGTCTGGCCTGTTAATTCAGTTTAATTCAGTCGTAATTATATGGCACCAAATCGTAGCAAAAGTCCTGTTGGGGCCCAGTCATGTAATTCGTCAAGAGAAATAAGGACGCTGGATAATATGCAGAATCACATCCATCCCAACATCCTTCCTTCCATCTGTCCAGCCATCCAATAAAATCTAATTTGGAAATATTTTTTGGACCGGTCAAAGGTCAACATCTGGTTGAGTCCAGCTGTGGCTTGTCCTCTTGTCCACTGTCTCAGAGTCCCTTCATGTCATCTACCGATGTCTGGATGACACGTCGAAGCAGGTGATCATCATGAGGTGCGCTTTGCAGAAGTTGACTCTAGTCTCCAGTTTGTCTGTCACCATCTCCAGAGCTTCCAGATACTCCAGTGAGTCCACTTCATAGACCTGCTGCAGCTCAACTGGGCGTGGACAAAGGGGAAGAGACACAATTGACACATTTTAATCAATACTCAACCAATGGATCAATTCGTTCCTCACTGTAAAAAATCAGGTTTGTGAATTTACATGTATTATGACCAAAGTACAAGCACCCAAGGAATATACTATTTTCCTCTGTTTAATGGGGCTCTATTGTTGACCAGAAGATCAAATTCAGAAGGCCGGTCTAACATTTCTTGTTCAACAGAATTTGCCCAAAAAGTTGTGTATTTTTATCAAACTCAAATCAGTTTTTCTTCCTGTTAAACAAAATGATGTATACACTCGTCCGGCAGCCAGTAGTTCCTTGGTTTGCAGGCAGACAGTGTGTCCTCCCACTTTTTTTTTTTCATTTTCCGTTTTCCACAGTGCACTGCTTCATCATCCACACATGAAGCTTTGGAGGAGGTCGCCTTGCTCTGCCTGACAGCCGCTGCTTCTGCATCCTGTCTGTATAACTGAAATGCCTCCCAATCGCTGCCTGCCTGTTTGTATTCTCTCAGCAAAGTGCAACATTTTGGAAGCTAAATCATTTTGGTCTCAATCTCTGACATTCCCAACCCTTAAAGGAAAACAATTAGATGGAGTCCACATCCAAATCATCAAGACAAATGATAGTTCACAAAAACAAATGGGCGCAATGGTATAACCCACACGCTGTTTCCCCCGTACAGCCCCCACACACACACACGCACACAATACAGACATGCTTATACTTAACACTTACACTCGGTGGTCCACTTGTGTGGCTCCAGCATCAGGTACTGTTTGGTCTGTTCCAGTTCTTTCTTCAGACACTGGTACTTGGCTCTGACTTCGCTGATGCGCTGCTGGCGGTGCTCCAGCAGCTTCAGCTTGGCACTGACATATACCACCTCCTGACACACACACACACACACACAGTGAGCGTATATAAACAGGAAAGAGATTAATTCACCTTTATTCATCTGAAGGAATGTGTGAAGCTGTTCTCAGTAAGTTGCATTCACAACATTTCCAAACACATTCACAACTAATTGACTCCCGACGTCGCCGCAGTCGGCTACTTTTGGTATCTGAGCAGCTTCACAGAAGCAGTTGGCGGTTAAGTGGGTTTCTTAAGACTGGATTTTCTCCCACGGAACAACGATTCCTCCTATTAATCATTTATATGAATGAATGTGAACTAAAAAGCTACACGAGAATTCATTCATCAAACATCGGGAAACGTATAGATCCTGTACAAAGTGATCACATGTTGAATTGGAGCTTCATGAGCAAAACTGTGATTGAAGCATTGGCATTAACGGACAGTTTAAGACTAAAGCAGGAAATGGGAAACAGAATGTGTAAAAATATGCTACTGTTTGTGAAGAATGTGTCACACTGACATCGATCAATTCTGTAAAACTGTTTTCCCCACAGATAGTAGAGGTATGTGAGGAGGTCCCACTCTGTCGAACCGTCACTGCTCTCACCTTGTTCCCTCCTTTGTCCCTCCTCTTCTGTAGCCGCTCGACGTCGTCTATCTCATACACCTTGATCTCGAAGGTTTCCGTCGTTGACGCCGGGCCGCGGAGGTTTGTGGGGGCGGGGGGTCCCAGAGGGCCATCTACCCAGCATGCACCTGGGCTGGAGGAAGAGGACGAGGAGGAAGTGATGGCCTGTTTTGACGAGCGGTGGGACGGCGAGGATGACGAAGAGTCCAAGGTCAGTGCTGGGATCAGACGACGACGCTGGAGACCTAAAAGTGGAATGAGATGAAGAGAACAATTGTGGACTAAGGAGAGGAACTGACCCCTAAAAGCACACAGTTATGATGTATAAAAAATATATCAAGATAAAATTTCCTGATTAGCAGACTGCATTATTTAGTGCCTGTATATGTATGTATTAGTGTGTTATGTCTTCGTTCAAGAATGTTTCCCCCACCAAACAGAAAAATCTGTGATGTCAGAGAAAAAAAAAATCTTTTTTGGCACATACAACAACATAGCATCACTTCATCATTTCATTCAGTCAGAAATGTGTTTGAAATTGGCTCATTGTGGGTGTGTGACTCTGAAAGATACTGCCAGAAATCTGAGGAAAAGCTTGGTGAGCTCAACCTTGGCCATTGACCAACAAAATCAAGTCCTTTCTTTTTTGAGCTCTCAGCAGACAGCAAGCCTTAAAAAAACAAAGAGATGTTTTTTTTTCCCTCAAACATCCTTAAAGAAAGTATAGATTATTATTTTCAAATGTCTGCATAGGTTAAATACTTGAACAAGAAAGTGAAATGTGTCCTTTGGGTGAGAAATAGGACGTTTCCTCCACTTTGGTCTTATATGTTGTGGCTCCTCTGCTGTAACGCACTCAGAGGTGCCCGGATGGAGAGCCTGGTGTTGACTCCTCTGCAGTGTATTTTAGGGTGTCTATCCACCATCATACAAGTACAGAACATTGAGTAACGTGTCCTTGTGATCAACAGCGAACTATTATTTGTTGAACATTGTGAATGGGCTGT
Organism: Mullus surmuletus; assembly: GCA_903171835.1. Classification (NCBI taxonomy): domain Eukaryota; kingdom Metazoa; phylum Chordata; class Actinopteri; order Syngnathiformes; family Mullidae; genus Mullus; species Mullus surmuletus. Next base: position 166,700 of record CAESWR010001103.1, on the reverse strand, counting down.
AAATGCTGAAAGATGTGAAGGACGGTTGAAATTTTAAAAAAAGTCTCGAGATTCAAAACGCATAAAGCAAAAGCAGTGTTCAGCACGGCAGAAAAAAAAGTTTGGTCTCTATTCACAAGCCGCATAGATAAGAGCAGTGGGCCGCTCGCTCATCTGCCCACGGGGATAGAATGAACACACACCCCATACATGGACACACTTTGCATAGAAATTGCCAGCCGTGTCGACAGGCACGACAGTTATCAGATTCCCCGGGAAGCGAAAGATAGGGCGTGCGAGAGGTGAGAGAGAGCAGGGAAAAAGAGGTGGCTTTAATAAGGTTGCAGCTGTCTTCTGGTCTCGGCGCGCCACAGAAAGGTCAAGCAGAGACATTTGTGTTTCATTATGTAGTAGGAACTTGGAAGCAAAGCAGTGCAAAAGGCGACCGAGAGCGAATCAGTGCAGAGGAGAGGGAGCGCGCGTAGGGAGTTGGAAATTTGAGAGAAAAAGATGAAAAAGTAGAGTTGGGAGACTTGGGGTAATAATAATAGACAGAGGGAGTGAATCCAATAACATTTGGGGTGCACTTCAACATCATCACATATTTATATTCTGTCTCAGTTGAATTTAAATGACTGTATACGCCTCTGGCTTCGCCGCCACGTACAGCAGAAACAGTAATCCCTCCTCTCCTGCTCTTTGTGTCTTCCCCCGTGACAGGTTGACAGCGAGCAGGCTCTTTGAAGCACAGAATCAGCTGTGGTTCAAGCAAAACCGGAGTAAATCCACACTTTATGCTGCGTGGCGGGAGGTGAGGCCGCACTCCACACACAGATGGAAGGGGTACTCCAATTTAAATCAATAATTCGGAGACACACCAGGAAGAGCTGCCTCTGTCAAATCTGATTTTATGCACGCATCCATCCTGGTGGTTAACCACCCCGGTGTAATTTGGCGTGCGCATTAAGGCTCTCCGTGTAATGTTCTGGTGAATATATATTCATTATGGCCCACACCAGTGGATCCCCTTTACCCATTTCACAGATGGGTGGTCGGGGTCACCTTTCCTACCTGGCTCCCTCTGCAACCACAGCTTTGCTCATATTTACCTGTCCATTGCTCCCTCATTGTTATTCCTCTCCTGCGGATTTACCTCACAGCGGCCGGGCGATTGTATTTTCTGTGAGTGATTTTACTTTCATTGCCTGTTATTTCTTTTTTTTTTCAAGGCCGCCGCGCTCTCCTGATGACACTTTGTCACCGCCTTCACTTTTATAGCTTTTATTTTGAAGTTGGTTTTTGAGACAAGCAGACTCTTTTGGGCCCCTTTCTTGGTGTTGGCAGAAAACAAATAACAGCAAAAACAATTGTTCTGCTTTGTAATTGGTATTTTGTTTGATGTGCATCGAGGGTTTTCATGGTGGAGAAATGGGAACAGTGTTTGTGTGAACCCCTGTTGTGAGATTGTCATTAGGGGTTTTATCTTCCTCCCAGATTTCTACAGATTGAGGCATAGTGAGGGTTTTATGTTAGTTAGTGTAGTTATTGCGGAGTGTAAAAAAACTCACAATGATAAAAAAAATGTGCAACTGTATTTGCTGTGACCTCCAAAAACACCCTCTGACAAAATGTCCATCCGTTAAGGTAATGAATGGACAGAGATCTTAGCATCTACAGCATTCCTGTAGTGTTGCTGTCGCTTCATTCAAGAGAGAGTAGCTACATTTATGAACATTTACGTATCATTCAAGCAGATGTGAGTGTTTGACCTGTGTTGCTCCTGCTCTTCTTGCTGCTTTTGGAGCTGCGTCTGGAGGAGTTGGTGGCTGAGCTGTGCTCGCTGAGGGAGTCCTGAGCTGAAGATGTGCTCCCGGTATTCTCGCTGCTGTCTCTCAGCATGCTCTCATAGCCACTGCTGCCTCCGCTGTGATAAAACAGGGCTGTCTTCCCCATGGCTGGGGGGAGCTCTCCGCTCAGCACGCTGCTGTTAGTGGAGAAAAAAAAACAAGATCACAGTCAAAGATATATTCAGAAAATAAAGTATAAACCAGCACGCACAGCTTCTAGCTGACAAGCACAGACAGAACACTTGTTACACAACATCAGTCAGAGTAAAAGAGCTATTTACATGCTGGAGCGTTTCAAGCTTTACATCTCTAAGGATTGAACTTGACCTCATACCTGTTGTCGCTGGCATGGCCGCTGCTGCAGCGGTGGGGTTTTCTGGGCGCTGTGATCTTGCTGTAGGGGGAGGGGATGGCTTGGACCAGCGCTGCTCTTTCATCTCCCATGCTACATCCACCTCCGGCAGCGGCCCCCGCTCCAGCCCCCCCTCCACTGAGGACAGAAAAAGAGGAAGCATAGCAATGTGACTGATGGTATTTTTGCATGGCACAGGGGTGAAATTCTGCCAGCACATTTTTTCAATTGTTTTGCCAGGGTGACGGCAACGCCTGGATGTAAAAGCGACGAACCTTGCCCCTCCGACCGCTCTTTCCTCCCCTGGATCTGTGCCTCCTCCCTGGGCATGGCTCCTGGAGCGGGAGCCTGCGCTTCCTTGGAGGAGCTCAGAAATTCGCCCGTTGACAGCCCGGAGAGGCAGCTTGGCAGACAAGCTCCCCCCACGACTGCGGCTCAGAGACTGAGTCGACCAGGATCCAGGGGAGGGTCCCTGCTGCTGCTGCTGCTGCTGCTGCTGCTGCTGCTGCTGTTGCTGCAGAGGACCCTGGACTGAGGGCTGCGGCTGAGGAAACAGATAAAGGGCTTTAGAGGCAGGCACGAGGTGATGAGCTTCACACGGCTGCTCGGAATAAAACTTTCCTCCCTAATTTTAATTACAAATTACCAAATTATTAACTGCACAACTACTTTCACAATTTCAATAGCGAAAACAAATCTGTGATTCAGAAAGCTTGTGGAGTCATTCATCTTGAAATACATATCAACTTGTACATTTACTTACTTATGTAAAAGATCCTGCCTAAAGAGGAGAAGTTTACAGCCATTAAAATGAGTCAAATATGTGTCTATGTAATGAAAAATATCTCCTACCTTCCCGTTAGGTGGGAGGCTGGAGCTGCGGCTGGACGCTTGGCTCAGAGATTTGGTGGAAAAGCTCAGAGTCTTGGTGCTAGAGGCAGAGAGGCTCCTGGCCTTTGGGGTGCTGGTCATTAGCAGCTTGCTGACGGCTGAGATCTTTGACTGGCTGCTGGTTTTGGCGGGCGACTGCGGGGCGCTGCTCGGACCGGGACTGGTGCAGGAGCTCTGGCTGCCGCTGCCACCAGTAGGAGAAGACATCGATCCTGCACGGGTGAGGCTGCGGCCAGTGCGAGGCATGGTGCTGTCCCCCTTCACCCCTCCTCCCCCTCTCAGGCTCTCCCCCCTCTCCAGGGAGAAGCAGTCGTAACGGTGCGAGCTGCCGTGCGAGGTGTGTGCTCGGCCCAGAGAGTTGGTCCTGTTTGCAAGCTGCTCCAACTTGGCGCTGAAGAGTCTGCTGCTGTCTATACTGGAGCCGCGCTGTCTGGTGCCACAAGTTGACAGCCCGGCGTCGTCTGCAGAGCCAGCCAGTGGCGGGAGCACGTGGAGGGGCTGGTGAAGGGGGCTCGCCGCCCTGTTCCGCTGGTCGAGGCTGGACTTTCTAACAGGCGGCAATGGCGGCATCCCCGCTTTCTTGTGAGAGAAAAAGCCCTGTTTTCCAGTTGATCCACGGCGGTCGAGTGTGGCACGGGGGCTACATGGAGTCGACGAGGTGACCCCGTTGTTTCTGTACTCCATCCCGTTATCTAAGCCGTCATGGCGGTTCAGGCGGTGCCAGCCACGGGGAAGGCTGGCAGTGCGATGGATGTCAAAGTTGTAGGCGTTGGTCAGGCATTCCCCTTGGGCGATCAAAGCCACCATCTCACAGCCATCCACCACCCTCTTAAAGGAATCTGGAGATGAAACCAGCTCCCCGGGATCCACACCTGGAGAGGGAAGAATACAGAATCAAGAAATTAAGCATTTAAGCAGCTCTGCATTGAGTTTTGACATCTGACTGTTTCTTACCATCCTTGTAGATGCTCTGGTGGTCTCCACCATCTGTCTCCCTTTTCTCTGGTTTTACTTCACAAACAAGCTCCCTGGACCGTCCCTCCTCCATGCCACGCCTCAACCAGGGGTCATCAAAACTCATCTTACTGGAAATAGACGCTAAAGGTGGTGTGTTGAATTTGACTGGGTCTTTGATTAAGTTGCACTTGGTGGGTGAGGAGAGGATGGTGGGCTCTTGTATCATCATGGGTTTGACGGCAACACACAATTGAGTGCTGGGGTTGGTTCTGAAGGGAGAGAGGGACTGGATGGTGGTTTTCGCCATGGAGGGAGGCAGCTTCCTCAGCCTCTCCTTAGTTGGCGTCCCCTTCTCACCCCCATTCTCTGACATCACTACCTCTCCGTCCAGGCTCCCTCTTCTTGGGCTGCTGCAACCATCAGAGTTTGCTGAGCCCTCAACCCCGAAGGCGAGGATGTGGTTGGGATCGGGTTCAGCCAGGGCTTCTCCTTGCTGACTCTGGGACTGGCTGAAGCTGTGGAGCGACTGGTCAGCATCACTGCCCATACTCAGATCACTCATCCAGGAGGATATGGGCGATCCACAGTTAGACATTGCCAAAGCCTCACCTTCTACACGCAGCTTGGCCATGGCAACCTTCAGAGGAAAATAATATGAGATGATATACAGTACATGAATATATCTTCATCATTACAAATTGACTATTCATTTACATGGAGGGCTCTTGGATTCCTCCCAATAATCAGTGAGAAGAATATGCTGAAATTAACTCTGTCTCAGACACAGTGATGGGAGAACACACATGCTGTCAAACTGTACATTCGAGCTGCCAAACTCAGTATCCCCCCCTCTAGATTGCAGAGTATGTGTCCTACCATTGAGATCTTTATTTTACAGGACCCCCTGATCTTCCTCATCATAATCTGTGAGAATATGGAGATTTTAAACCTTTCCTTGCCAAAGTGGGCGGTGGGGCACTGCCTTTTGACACATACATTGGGCTTTCCAAAATATGTATCCCCTTGTAGATTGAGAGTGTCTTTCATCTGCATTCTAGATGCAAACTTTTTTCTTTTTTTACCAACAACTGGATTAGACGTCGCAAAGTTCTGATAAAGGTCAATTTGAAGCAGATAAACAAAGTTGTGTGGATTCTTCTATGAATGTCACTCTAACCTCTGCCATGGCAACGACCTCTGTGACCCCTGAGGTTGTTGCAGGAACTGCAACCAGGCGATAATCTCCCAGAGCTCCATCCTCAGCAGGGCCCCTGAGAGGTTTGGCGTCTGAAGCAAGGATGGACAAGGAGCAGCATTCGCTGTTGAAGCTGATGATGCTTGGATGGCAGGTCAAGCCCTGAGTCTCCATGAGTGCTACAACGTCAGCATCCTCTTCACCTCCAGGACCCACGGAGTACACCATTTCATCCTCCCCAAGTGTGTGAGGTCCTCCCACAGACCCAAAACCTACACAAGAATAGAAATGAGAATGGATTTGACTTGTTCTTAGAGGGTCATAAGTATGGAATGTTCATGTCTGCTGTCTATTTTATGCACTTCTACCACAAAAAATATGAGCAGCTCACCATCCCTGTTTGTATCCATTGGTATTGGTGGAACATCATCATCACAGAGTGTCTCTGCTGAGCCAAGGCTGGCAGACAAAGATGGAGTTGGCTCTCTAATTTGTGGGCTCATGCCCACAGGAGAGGTCCGGGACAGCACAGACTCTGTGGACGAGCGACCACTGTCTGCAGCCAAACTGTCTGCAGAATAACAAACACACATTTGGCATTTTAATACATTTGTTTCACAGGAGTACAATATATGCTCCTTTTTATAATCTAGGTAAGTGGCTTCTACCCAAATTTCTCTTTTTGGTTATTGTGCTAAAGTGACTCAGTAGCATAAAACTCCCCCCAAAAACAACAAGCTTGTCTAGAGCTGCCGTTACAATAAATCACTGTATTATATTACTTAGTTTTATGTGTACCTAATAAGTTGTCTTCTGAGCATATACAATAGAGTGCCAAAGATTGACAAAAGTACAATAATATTTATGAATCCAGTTTAAAGTTCCTTATTCTTGGTCTGTATCCAATTTGGCATCCACTTTGGTCCAATTAGTTACATAGGAGGACTATATCATTTAGGATAAGCACTGGTGCTGATGTATACTATATGTAGTTTAAAGAACTGTCAAAGTGTTTAATGTTGGGTGGAAAAAAATCATAAACACTCTCGAAGATGAAGAAGAAGTGTTATATCTCGTGTGGCTATTTGTAAACGACAATACGGCAGCCTTTAAATATGGCCATATACAAAAAGAATTTTATGGAAGATCAATAATGATCAAAGAGGAGAGCTACGGCTGCAGTAATATAATTTGCAAGAAACTGAAATGATTCGATGTAAATAAGTCAAAGAAGGTAGATAGCGATATGAAGTATGCCCATCTACAGCACAAAGATGTAGAAAAACACGTACTGTCTGAGGTCAAGGCTTCTGTAGCTTGTCCGTCCTGAGCCAAAGTGTGAGAAGACAAGGGAGGTGTTGCGGGCAACACGCCCTTCTGAGTGTACACTTTACACCGCTGTGACGGCGAGGATGGAGGCCTGTGGATACAAGGACAGGACATGTTTACAGCGGCCCTCTGAAGTGTGTGTTCATACTTTAATTGAAAGCAAATAAACTGACGCCTTGTTTGTATTTTACCGATAGTCTGAGGTTTTAGTCAGGCTGGCAATACCAAGGCGTGGGGAACCGAGAGGGCGGGCCTTCCCATCAGCGTTATTGGCCAAATTTTCGTGACTGTTTGGGGATTATCATGAAAGAAAAACAATTAAATGCACTTATAGTTACAGCATATGAAAAATGTCCTATTTAACATCCAACACTTCATCTAATATAACAGTAAAATATTCCCGATACACACATGCTCACCTGTCATGCAGGTGAGATCCCTTAGCCCTGTGCAGGTTTGTGGTGCTGCTTCCTGTCACATTCCTGCTACCAGTAAGTATTGGAGAACCACAGCCTTGAGCCAGGTTATGGATCATCGTGTGGGCCAACTCCGCCTCCTCCACCACCTCGTTGATCTCCTGAAGTTGCTGGTCATTGGTCCTCCTCCTGGAGGCTGTACCTCCTACAGCATGTGCAGAGTCTGTGGGGAGTTTTATGGAGCAGTGTTTTATGACTTGCGACCCAAAGGTGAGGTGTAAGAACATTTCAAAAGAGAATGCTGGTAATTTGATGCTAAATTAGTTAGATTATTTTTTTTCCCACTCAGTCTTTTGGTCAGACATTGTGATATCACTTAAGAAAAACGGCGCTGAATTACCTAACAAACTATGTCTCAGTGTGTGTGTCTCCAATGTAAGAGCGTCGGGGGGGGATCAATCGCGTCCGTAGCATTGCGTCAGTTGCGACCTGCGGCGCGACCGCCACAAGTCAATAAATGTATGGGAAACTCTGCGGTGGATGCGACACAAACAACTGCGCCGAAACTCTTTTTTTCCCTCCAGCCGTCCTTTGGCTTGCTCCAATTTGAAAACAAATGCTTCCGTGGCGCGTCGCTTGTGCATGATGTCACTCACAGCGCACAGAATATTACACTGAATAAACCTGCCCCTATGGATCGGTCCATGGATCGGGCCCATTGTCACCGATACTGACCGATAATGATAATGGTTTACCGATAATGTAAAATTGTCTTCAAAAAAACAATATCGGATCAGTGCATCCCTAGTGTGTAAAAAGTGAAAGATTCGTAAAAGTTTTTACCTGTTTTGGCTTCTTCATCCAATGTAGCAGCAGATCCAGGAGCACCAGAAGTTGAGGTCGAGAGGCACGGCTCCTGTGTTGCAGCTTGTTTATTCGATGGAACCTCTTCAAAGGGAAACTTTGCCACCTGAGGGGGAAAACACATACAATGATGAATGAAAAAAAGTCCACAGCCAAGGTATTTGCTGACGACAGCAATGCTCTCCACATAACCCTATTAATAAATAAGAATCCATCTGACCAGAGGCCAAATGTTGCAGATTGTTTGAGCTTATTATGACACAACAGAGATTCCACTGAGGCACCTAGATGCCTCAATGGAATCTCACCTAGATCAATGGCAATTTGTAGCATCAGAAAGAACATATATCAAATACTATTATAACAGCTAATACAAAAAATAACTAAAACACAGTAACACGATGCTTGATAGGTGGTAAGAAACAAAATATGACAAAAAGAAACAGCTATGCAAATATCCACAAATTATGCAAATGCATTTGACTGACAAATTGGACAAATAAACTCAAATGCAGACAAATCCCCCTTTTCCACATGAATAGATAAAATATTCAACTTGACAAACAACCTGTCAAACTTTTCACCATGTCATCAAGTAATGAATCCATTCCACTGACGCAAGAAGAAGCATCTCTCAATCCTCAATTTCATACGTATGGCTGCTGTTCACCTCTGCATGATAGAAAGCAGATAAAGATCTCTTCTCACCTCCTCGCTGCCATCGATGCAGTCCAACCTCTCCTGCAGCTCTGCAAAGGTGTTGCACTTCAGGCACTCGGCCCCCTCCTCTGGGACGGGGGCTAAAGGCTGCCCCAGCAGGGACTGGGAGGGCTGCAGGAGCGGTTGCGGGGGGCAACTGGGCTGGTCCTGGCACTCTGGCTGAGGCTGCACCTGCTAGAGACGCAAAAACAAGGACCAACATCTATCAGCCTCCACACAGCTCGCTTCGACCCTAGCAGAAACTCTCCATGATCGAGACCACTCTACCTTGTTCTGGGCTCCAGCTGCCTGGCTTTGTGGCTCTGATGTTTTCCCTCGGAGCAAAGCGGGAATAATTGGCACAAACTCTGGCGGCCCCTCATTGTCCGTCAGCTCTCTGTCTGATACCGCCGCACCATTTGGCCCCACGTAGATCACAGTGTCACATGACTGCTCACTGCTGGAGTACTCGTCGGGGTCGCTGGACAGACGCAATAATGGGAGGTCCGAGTCTGTGTCGCCGCGGTGATGGAAAGGTCGCAGGTGTGTCGGGCGACGCATGCGGCCCTCCTCGCAAGAGCTCTCTCCTCCGGAGGAGCTGGAGGTGTATTGCTGAGGAGAGATGGGAAGGCAGCAGCAGAGGCAGGGAGGGGAGGAGGGAGAGAGGAAACATTCCCTTTTTTAGACGCGCAGATATGTTGGCGTTTAATTGACAGTTCGCAGCAGAGAGAAAGAGAGAGAGAAAGAAAGAGAGAGGAAAGACCACAGAAGCCATAAAGAATTACATTCTCAGAGCTCAATATGTGCCAATGGCGTTACCAGGACAACTTTAATCTGACTAGCCTGGCAGTATCAGAGAATGCATATTACTCTGATTACTCTAGTTGTGTTTTGTTGATGTGTTTGTCGTGGCTCTGCCAGAGCCCTGATGGAACATGGGATCTTTGATGGTTGGCTGCTACTTATCAAGCGGCTCTCTCAGGTAAACAGAGAGCGCATCAGAGAAATCGTCACCATTCACATCAGAAGAAGCGGACTGAGATTTTTATTTTGACTCCATAGCAGAAGGTCTGCTTTTCAGCTTTCACAGCGAAATATGTTTGCATTCGCTTGTGGTATTTTACCATACTTTTACTCTGCTGTTATTTAATGTCACTCAAAGTTTCATGAGATAGAGAAAAATAATTCTTTATTTCAAAGGAAGCATCATGTTTCATTCAAACTCACCACAGTGACTTTAGCTTTCTTCTTTTTCATGCGAAGGACACGGGATGCAATCTGAATGGTGGAGAGGGTTTCCGAGAAATCTCTGGGTGAGGCTGAGATGTGAGCAATCATGGTGGTCCGGCAGTTCATGTTGCCTAGCGACTCCCTTAGCAACATGGTCAGCTTGCTATCCCTAGTAACACACATACGCCAAAGATCTGAGCAGAAAAACCTGCTGGACACATTCACGCAAACATGTGGATTTCCAACAGGGGCCAGTAGATATCTGACATTCGACAAGGAATTATTAATAGCTTCGATGAGTCACAAAACCACAGAGTGTTTTCAAAGAGGCGGAGAGCCGGCTGACTGCCAACAAGGACGATGGAGACAGAGCTTGGGCATACAGTGTGCCATTTTCTCTTAATGAGGAGGAGTAATTAGAAAAGTAAAGTTAACGCTAAAGCTCTAAAACAAAAAGGTTGCTTTCTCAGAGTCTTAAGAGAACTGCTCTTAATATTATGCACTCTAATATTGGGAGACGATCTTTCTCCCAAAGAGATTATAAAGCAGATGGGAGACTAAAACTAGGCTGTGTATTTAAGAAAAGACTTTCTCCTGGGTGGGCTATTGCAGTCATTCAGCCTTTTGTGAATGTGCGTGCATGTCCATGTGTGTGTGCAAGCATGTGTGTGTGTGCGGTTGTGCGTGCTGGGGCCTGCAGGCTGACAGTGGGTACAGCTCCTCTGTGGCCCGATACGTCACGCTGCTGTCCCCCTTTTCTAAAAACACAGCCTGCAGGCATGTCTCTCCAACTCACATATGCATGTGTACATTTACACACACACACACACACACACGTGTGTAGACACTGCTACCTTGACCTCTTCAGTGTGCTATTCCTTCGGTTCCTCTCTTTCCTTCTTCTGTTTAAGTGCCTCGGGCTTCAACAAACCCTCTTCTCACTCCCTCCATCTTTCTCCAGCTCGCTATATCTCTTGCTGAGATTAATGTAGGTAAATTCATGAGTCATGAAGTATTCATTTGCATGTTAATTCAAGTGCCAGGGACTGGGGACTTTGAATCAGATCTTATTTTTCAGGCACTGTCTGATAAATTGGCTTACTTTCACCAAGGATGACTGCTGTGTACAGAATATTCTGTCTAGGCTTAAGAGTGATGAGAATGAATCTCTGGTCAGAATTCTGAGATAACCATTATTATGAGATATCAATAAAACAACTGTGAATTTTGAAAGTGGAAGCTGAGATAAAGACAATCTGTGTGTGACTCCAGGTGGTGCATGAGTTGGGGGAGTCAGCACAGACACTTAAGGATATTATTGCTGTTATACACGTGTCAAAATCTAGGGCAACTTTGCTGAAAGACCAAAAGTGAAATTGATAGTGAGAGGCTGGAGGTTCTGACCTTCTGTCAATATCAGCTGTGCTTCCATTAACTGTCAACAAAATGTCAATTAGGTGCATTTACATAAAATAGTCCGATAAATCAGGCCATGAAAAGCATATTTTTAACAGATGGTGATATAAAGGACAACAATAAATAGAGTACAGGAAAAATGAGCTGCAAGTCATGAAGAACAACACTGACAACCCTTTCTCCAACAATTTCAGAGAAGGAAATATACCAAAAATCCCAACAACCAAACTCAGCCAAGGCGTTTCACTCATCTTGATGTAAACCTGGAGTAATGCATATTTTTTGACAACTTCCCCCGCCATCCGTGTTAGCTTAGTTGTGCTCCTCTGCTCCGTGACTTGATTCTGCGGCGACAGTAATACCACAGACTTGCTCTCAGTTCATGGTTCTCCAAAAGCAGCGGCAGGACGGCACACGCGGTTAAACCAATCCAAATCCCCTCACAATCCCACAAGCGTTTGAGTCACCAGTGTCAAACTTGACTGAGCGCAGCTTTGCTTGCAGCCTGAGCGTTTGTTGGGTGGTGGGGTTGTCGTACAATACAAATGCAAGGACTGGCGATTTAATTAACAGCAAAGAGCCGCCGCGCAGCCTTAAGGAGAGGGGAGGAACCTGGAAGGAGGAGGAGGGGAGGAGGCGACGCGCTTATACGTACTGTCGCCTTAGAATACTGAACGTTATTGCAGCGTTTCATCCTATTTGCTTTCCCCTCACTTCATTTAAAATGTATATATGAAGATTTCTTTTCCATTTGTCCTTTGCCTTTGTTTGCCAGCCTTCCCTCAGTGCAAGCTCTTCTCTCTCTCTCTGGCACTCTCTTTTGCTCTCATTGTTAGTCAGCACGGAAATCAGCGTGATGAATATGTATCAGCAGCTGTTGTTTATAACGTTAGGTCCCCAAAACCTCAAACTTAAGAGATCTGTTGCCTGCTTTCCTTCCCTCTTCCCGCTCCGGATTATTCTACTCTCCCTGTTTCTTCAAAATGTTGGGTTACCCCAGTGACGGCGTCCTCCTCCCCTTGTCTACCTACTTGTACGGGATGTGTTTGCTCCCATTAACCAGTGCCAGGATCACGTTGCCGAGGGCCGACAGCGAAAGGCACAGCGGGGCCGGGCTGGGCGAAGAGTTCTCCCTGCCTTTCCCGCTCGATCCTCCGCCGCCTCCTCCTCCTCCTCCGCCACCTCCTCCTCCGCCGCCGCCTCCTCCGAGAAGTTTGACATCGCAGCTGCCGAGGTCCAGCAGATGGAGCCGGCTGCGACCTCCTGACACTGGAAAGGTTGACCGGTGAGTGAGGGATCGTCGGAAAAAAAAGAAGATGGTGGGAGGGCAGAGCACACGAGACAAGGGGTCAGAGAAGGAAGAGAAGTCACAAAACCATTGTCATTTCTAAAAAATAAGATGTTCCAAAGGGATCGTATGTTTTAGTCTTTAACTCTGGTTGTATGAGGTATAATATCTTTTTTGCTCTCCTCAAGTTTGCCGTACCAGCACATTTTTATGAACAGTGATGCGGAACACAAGCGTTCCCGACTCAAATAAAAAAATACATCAGTTTGATCTTTTTCACGCTATATACAGAAAATTATCAATGGGTCCGAAAAAAGGAGCTAATCTGCAACACACTGTGTAACTAATGTATTCCTTCATCTGAGTCTATATAAAAAGTGGACTAAACCTATAAGTAATGTAAAATGACTCCACCTGGAATCACATTTGACTTTTTGATTGTTTATCTTCTGAAAAAATGTAAAATACCTAGCTTGATTCGAACTTGATCAATGAAAGGTCTGATGGGTTCACGAGAGGAAAGGTCACCTTTAGTTGGAATGCTGATGATTAATTGCCCCCCCCCCCCCGCCTTACAGCGTTACTATGATAATAGTAATGCATGTTGAATGAGCAGTGGCTTTTGTGGTCATTTTGAATGCAAAACATTAACAAACAGCATAATCATGTTGTGGCCTTTCTTGAATGGACCCTAAAATATACACCAACATCAGCAAAGGTCAGAACTTAATGTGTTTGCACGAGTCTTAATGGCAAAAGTCGTTTTCTAAAGGTGAAAACTAAAAAGAAAAAAGGAATCATGTGGCCATCAGAGCTGCAAACAAACACGTGACACACATCATCTGTGGTTATGTCATCCTCAAACACCATCATTGCCTGCATATGACACACACACACACACACACACACACACACACGATACCCCTTTAATTACAGTTAAGGATAAGACTTGCAGATGTACTTCAAATACTGCACTTAAATATCCCCCCGTCAGATACACGCAGTTTCACTTCACACAACTTCAGTTTGCTAAACAAAAAGAGATAGCAAAATGAATTAGCCTTTGTGTGAGTGTTTACAGAACATTAGTACTATTACTATTTTGGGGTAAAAATATGGTATTTCAGATATTTTTTTGCCAGGGATTTCACAATATGATAACAGCAGTGTGATAAATCCGCACACATATTTTATAGTCACCGCAGTTTTGAGACAAACAGGACTTACTTCCTCCCTTTCCTGTCTTCTCCATCCGATACTGGTATATGTGTAGTGTGAACAGCATGTGCGAGTTCCTGTGTTCTTCCTCGGTGGTGTTGGGACGCTGGCTGCTGTGTCGGGCTGCGATGGCTGCGTCGAGGAACCAGGCTGCCTTCTCTGGAGTGGGAGCACGCAGCTCCGACTGGTTCTGGAGCTGCAATTGAGCGATTGAAGAAGAGCGTTTTTTTTTTTTTTTTTTCTCCAACAGTCTTAACATGATAGCGGAGCAGCAGAAAGAGCCGAGGGACGGGATCACTTAATTTTATCTGCGGCCGGCAGGTCTCAGTTTACCCAACAAGTAGTCCAAACATTGATAATGCTCTGCACTATGAACATATGATTGACTGGCATATTGAAATAAGGAGTGTAGAGCACCTGCAGGTATGGCAGGGGGAGATAGAGGGAAGCAGGGAGGAGTAACACACAGAATGGATGACAGCATGTGTGTGTGTGATTGCCCTATACTGCAGGATATCATTACTGATGAGATTATGTCAGATTAGTTCAGGATTACACAGATGTGCTTGTATCAAACCCTCTAATCCTATGAACATATAACTATGCACATACACACACACACACAGACACACACACATACATACACCATCATCATTTCAGAGGAGATTAAATGCATTTACAGCTTCATTAACATAATAAAGCTTCACTCCAAATGTGGGCAACTCCTTCTGATTTGGCATCTTAATATTTGATCATGACTGAGCTAAATCAGTACAATAAACAGAGGAGATTTTTCTTTTTTAAATACACCACCGAGTTTTGAGGGGAACAGAGACTTGTATAGGACCCTATTTATGTGCCGGGTGCCTTAAGGTAAGAGTGGATGTACAGCAGAATTTAGCAGAACCCCCGGTGATGGAGACCAAACTGAAGGCCTGAGGCAAAACCAACAAAGGTAGAGAACATGGAGATGAGATCGGGGGTTCAGTCAGTCTGCAGGAGCTGCGTTGTGGAGACTGGTGGTGGGCTGGTACCTGCATGCCACAGATGGGGTCCTCACACAGGTAGACTCCAGGTGACTGCCCGTCCTGCAGACTGCCTGTGGCCACTTCAGACAGCAGGTCCTTCAGGTTCTCCTCCTTCCCCCAAACCTTCACAAACATGCAATGAGATAATAACATACTAAACTGTTCTTTCAAATGTTAAAACATCACATTTCTTCACATTCCAAAATTTTAACATGTAATCATGAATGCCATTACACAAAAATTATTCATATTAAGACTATCTGGTCTCCCACATTACAATTAAGCAGCAATTGATGGTGTCTAAACTCATACCTTGACCTTTAAAGAGGCAAAGCAATCATGATGGCTGCTTCTCAATTACTATACAAAAGGTGTTTAGATTGCTACTCTGATGTGCATGACATTTCTATAAAGCCGCTTTTATAATTTTGTGAAATTTATGTGGTTTACTCAAACACTGATATGCCAAAAAGAGACTCAGAAATGGGTTTAAATTCACAGAAAATATATTATTATTTGGTATTAGGTATTATTGTGTTGAACAATAATACTATTAATAATAATAAAACTTCATGTATCTTCCTGGGGGTCCGTAGTCAGATTTCAGATACAGAGCCCAACAGTGAGTGCAGACAGTGTAACACCCCGTCAGGACCACCCACCTCCACTGCAGACACGCGAACGGAGAAGCGTGCTCCTGTTTTCTCCTTCCTCTCGTTGATAAGCTTAAACAGCCAGGAGATGGCACAGGGGATTATACCCAGAGTCTGGAGAGAGTCGTCGCGGCCGATCATGGTGAAGGATTTACCTGCAGAGGAGCGAGAGAAGGGTTGGAGGTGAGGAGGGAGAGAGAGATCGTGTCATCCCAGGGAAGACGCTCGGCCCCCAAAGCTGAGCCTAAGCGTGGGGATCCACAGATCTGTCCCCCTGCGCCGCCAGACGACGGTGATTAGGCTTTCCACACCTGCTCGGGCTGTCAGGAGTTAGAGATCAAAAACACGGCGAAACAAAGCCATATGTCGCACCGACACCAACACTTGAGCACTTCAAAAGCCTGACTCCTGTGATGCAGAGATAAGACGTGCGTGATTTGTTGTTGCGAGAAGGTGGAGAGGAGGTTGTCAGCGGCGGTGTAATCTTACATTGTTCAACCCCTCCGTGTGTCCAGGACACTTACCGAAAACACAACAGTGGATTTCACCATTTGTCACCAGAGCATTCTTAAAAGAGAGAATTCGTAAACATGCTGAAAAAGGTCTTAAAACTTGGCCATGAAACAGATGTGATAAAAAAAAAGTATCATATTTGGCATATATTATGGTCATTTATCCTGATTGAGCTGACTTTTTCAGCTGATTTCTTTTTATGATAATCAATCAGACAGGCTCTGCTGTCGCTGAATGAAGTGTCAAACACAATAAAGCTGAACTGCCGCTACATGTTACTCAATCGTGTTGAAATTAAAAGACACGGAAGACCTCACTGAGTAATTTCATTTTTTTGCTATCTTAATCACTGTGGCATAATTTGTCTTCCCACATTTGAAAATATCGCTATAATTTGTGCTCCTTTTTCATGTGAAAATGCATAAAATGAGCAAAGAAAATAGTCAAATTCTTTACGTCATGGAGTTAGCACTATGCCTAGAGCGAGTCTCCTTGGTGAGGACATTTTGTGTACAATTGTGAAAAAAAAAAAAGTGGATGTTGTTCTTGAAACATGAACGTTTTGAGCACTGTGGTGTTTATTCCCTTACTCCCCTTTTAATATGCCCCCCTTGTCACTACAAGGTGATTTGGACCACAGCCCGACTTCTGTGTGGTTGTTTCTTTTATTGTGTTTTGCAATAACAACAAGGTAAAACAAAAGCAATCCTGACCAGAATGTTCATGAAATAACCTTTATGCCTATAGCTTGGTAATATTTATAATGTTGCCATGTTGCAGATTGCATCTATTAATCTGACAGCCACTGGATGAATCGTCTGTATAGACTGTGTATGTGACCGTGTCTGCCTGCTAACTGCAGGAATGGCACACTTGCACTTTGCTGTGTTGCATATTGATTTGCCTACTATCCTATTTCTGACTGAGGTTAGAACTAATTTTCCTCCTTGACTTTGAAAAAGCTCATCAGCGTTGGTTTTAGCAGATCATTGCTTCATCATACGTATTTTATGAAACACACACTCACATACGCACACTGACAGTGGAGGCTTCTGTGCAAGGTGTCTGCACATCAGGAGCAATTTGGGCTTCAGTGTTTTGCTCAAGGACACCACGACATGAGCTCTCCAAGCCAAGGGGGCAAACTGCCAACCCTCTGGTTACAAGATGGCTATCTTCTCAGCTATTATCTATCTACTATCCATGCTGCTGAAAAAGCAAACCTAATCCTCTGCACCTCCATGAGCTTCTCCTCTGATTTCTCTGGCATTTCCAAGCCTGCTGACTATAAAACCATTCCCTTTGTATGTATGTGAGGGAGTTTGATATTACACGTCCACCTGACTGAGCACGTTGCTCTACAGAGTTCGCCTTTGTTCTGTCTAACACAAACTGTCAAGGTGCGGTCGGCTTGATGACGGCTGACTAACACCGTCCACGCCACGGTAGTGATTCCTTGCTGCGGGCCGTAAAGCGCAGTGTGTGTGTGTGTGTGTCTGCCTGTGAAGGTGATGTATATTCCTCGTAATTGGTCTTAACAATGGACACTACTGAGGCTGTGAGAGGAACGTGGGCGTGTGTGTGGAGAGAACGCGGAGAACGCTCCAGCTCGTTGACATACATCGACACACACGTCCAACACCGATAATCACATACCTAATAGCAAGTCCGCCAGGCATAATTTAAACCAAGAGTCAGTTGCATTCCTCAAGTTCATGATTTATTTCGGTATCTTTTGGTGTTTAAATCATTTTTTATTCCTACTCTTTATAGAAGAATGTGTGTGTGGCTGTGTATGTGTGTGTGTGTATAGACTGTCTGAGCCTGCACATGTGTCTATAGCCAAGGGACAGAGAGCCCAAGATAAATGCTCAGTGTGTTACTTTCTTCATTTTAATTAGAAAAAAAAGGTAATGCCCTTATAATTCAGCCTCATTAAGATCCATGGCCTAAGGTGAGCCATATCACTAAGAATGATCTCATCCGCTGTTATTGCCGCCGTTAAAATGTTGCCGTCAAGGTCAGGACGGCGTGCTAGCATTAACTATAACAGTAACGCTGATTGAGAGAGCAAACTCCGATGCAGTTTGATGGATCTCTCAGCCGTATAAAAGTGCTTACAGTATCAAAATCGCGCAATCACACAGTGACCATGATGTGTTCTTCTGAGTCTTTGGGGTATTTGGATCTATTGGTTCCCGTTACAGTCATATTATGTATATTGGCGCATCATCATGAATCACATTTTCATGTGTCAATATCAGACAGCTGAGATGAAATATGCTACTGTGTTGGAACAGGAAACACTGATCACGACAGGCTGAGTGCTGTTTGAGTGCTGTGTTGTGCGACTGAGTTGGGAGAGCAAGGCTTCTCTTCGTTAACCTTCTCTGGCATGTGTGTGTGTGTGTGTGAGAGAGGACGCATTGAAATTAATTACGAAATTATTACATTTTTCTTACAATGTGGGTCTATAAATTTGACCCCGTGCTTCTTAAGAGCTGGCGGTGACCAACAAAACGCCTCTAATGAAGTTTTGCTTTCAAACAAAGACCTCACATCCTCACACAGACATTGCTTGCTGCGGACGGCCTGAGCACGATTTATTAAATGGTCTCCAGAGGATTTCAGATTTGCATCAACAGCTGTTCTAGCCTTCACACTTACACCACAACACACCCCGCTCTTGTTGCCTGGCAACCTCAACAGATGCTGTTGACAATCCCA
>CAESWR010001103.1:108761-122097 GCA_903171835.1 Mullus surmuletus | reverse complement strand
TTAAACCACGCAGCACTAGAGGCTTTTTCTCCCTCTCTTCCAGCCTCCTCTCATCTATTCATGTGCTCTTTCTTCCTGTATCTCCTTTAAACACCCTCTTTTACATCCATGTTTTACAGCGTGCATCGTGCCAACTCCATGATTGATGTCAAGCCTCAATCCAGTTGAAGAAGAGATATCTTGCTTCGCTTTCAATAAGAGATGATTATCAAGTACAAGAATTTAAATTTGATCCCATAGAGGGCTCTTTCCCTAAGTAATAGG
The DNA here is from genome assembly GCA_903171835.1 of Mullus surmuletus. NCBI lineage: Eukaryota > Metazoa > Chordata > Actinopteri > Syngnathiformes > Mullidae > Mullus > Mullus surmuletus. The sequence continues at coordinate 121,833 of CAESWR010001103.1, read as the reverse complement.
CACACTCCTGCCAATTAGAAATTAGTATTTTAAACTGCGAGCTAAAGAGCGCTTCCACGGCATGTGAGAGAAAAATGTTTATATCATGTACCAAAGACTTCAAAGCTAAATTTGTCCTTGAGAGTTTGGAAATTATGTCTGTTTCCCTCATGCCACCTTGGCTATGACCGCATGCAGGAGAGGTGAGAGGAAGAGGAGGAGGAGACTGCATGCTAATGATAAACACATTAGCTCTGCAGTCAGATGTCAATGGATGACAGCCAACAAGGTTACACTGCAGTAATTAGACACACCTACATGCTAAAAATTAAAATGTCAGTCTTCGCTCTATTAGCATAAGACCAGATCAGCTCCAATGTTTTTGGTCACACTTGCAATGTTTCATTCAGTCATGTGAAGAGCGATACAAGTGAATGGGTTAAAGAGGTTGGTTTACAACATTTTCATAATGTAATACCTTAATTTTGGTGGTCTAAAAACACACTAGGGATGGGTTTTATGGTTGACAAGCTCATATTTAGAGCTGTACAGTGGATAGAAAACAAGCATTTTTGACATTTCACACTGAACGGTCTGGGTTTTGGGTAGGCGGGACTCTGCCCATGAATGACCCCAATTTGGAACGGCACACTGTTGTGGTTGGCCAGCTGCTCAAAGCTGTAAGGAACATCCCACCCCTTGAAATCCACTTGAACAGATACAACAGCAACGTTTTGCTTGATCTGTTCGTCTAATCGCTGAAATTTCAAGCCGCCCATCTTCTCCTAGTGACCTTGCAAACATGGCTTCCTTGTCGGTCGTGTGAACAAACATGTCAGCTGATAGCACAAGTTATTCACATGACTTACAATGAGTCTCATGCTTTTAATTCTGGCAGGTCCGGACTCTTGTCTGTCAACAGTTTCATCTCCTCAGCAATTAACACCCAGTCATGTCTCATTCCCACTCTGAGGGGGCGATCCTATGACAACGAATGCTTCATGATGACATAAGGCGCATGACTCTGAACAGACTGTTTCAGCTGAGTCCTACACAAAAAATGTTTTACTTGAAATATACTTGGCTTTCAGATGGGTTAGTAGACAAACCAGGGCCACAATGATTTTCAGTTATTTCAGTCAAGATCTTTCTGTCCTACACAAACACATATCGGCAGGTTGCCTACCTGGTAAGGATAGAGCGTCACGCCTCCATTGGTGCGATTGGGGTGCTGATGAGTCTGTGGACCTGTAGTAGCGCCGTTGTTACTACCGTTAATGGTGTTATGACTCGGGCTGTTTACTCCGGTCAAAGGTTGCTGTTGGGCAGCGGCTGCTTTCCCCGAACTGGGTGACCCATTCCGTCTCTCCATCCCACCTCCAAGCCCCAAAGAGCTGGGCTTGGACCCCAGTCTGTGCCCCAGGCCTTGAGGTTGCTGGTTTGCGGGAGCACTGGATGCCTGTCCAACTGAAGGGCTTCCATGGCTGGACGCGGAAGGTCCGTGACTCGGGCTGGGTGTTGGGGTCTGGCTGGGACTTGGGGAAGGTGAAGGAGAAGACGTGTGAGGAGCGTGTGATACAGCGGAGGAGGACGAGGAAGGGGGAAAAGGGGGTGGCCATTCTCGTGACCCAGATGCCCCGAAAGGCCCTTGCGACCCATATCGCCCAATCAAGGCAGGGGGAGAAGAGGTGGGGGACAAATCCCACTGGTCCAGGGTGAGGACCAAGCGCACAGCTTCCTGTTTGAGCTGGGTGAGGTGAGTGGCACAGACATCACAGCGGCTGTCACGTTCATTCCATGCCCGTCTGGAACTGTTGGGCACCTGAAGCTTGTCGTGGAGGAGGAGAGAGAAGGAGGGATCCTGTAGAGAGAGAAGAGAGAGAGGGAAAAAACAAAAGACAGGAGTTTAGATTTGTGTCTGAAGGGATGAATGAAAGCAGAATTAAACTAGAACAGCGCATTTTGAACGGTGCAGGCAGGAGAAGAGAGGAAATGATAGGCATGCCCCTGTTGTACAAGTCATGACGATGAATATTTATAGAGACACCAAGGAACATTGCCCTGTAGCCCAGGGGAAAGTGTGCAGAAACACACACATACACACAAACTCCCTTGATCTGCAAGGTCTGAGGGCAAAAGTATGACAATCCTGACAGCAAGGAGAGTCTCCTAATACAGAGATGAAAACAGGTGACCTTCTCCTCTCCGCTCATAGTCTCACAGCATGAATTCTGCCACAGCGCTGTGTGTGTGCGTGCGTGTGCGTCGACTGCAGGATGTGACCCTGCCCCTTCAAATCAGCGGTAAAACACCTTGACACGATAAACACTAAAAACGCGAAAACGGAGGCTGGTTTTCTTCCCAGACAGGAGGTTAATTGCTTCACTATCAGAGTTTGACAGTGAGATGAGAGTTCTCAGTTAAGTCAATAAAAATGAGGTTGTTTCTCAGTTCATGTCTTTCCCAGCACCATTATAAGTTATGCAAAGAAAGTAAGAAAAGTGAAACTAAGAAAACATGCCAGATACAAATATTACAGGTTGTCATATCTAAAGATCCAAAGCTGGACAGCCTTCAAGCACTGAATGTCAAGAGAGATTTGTCACATTTTCACCCTCAGTCATCCACAGCTAATCTGTTGATTCCACTTTCTTTAGTGAAGGTGAATTGGTTCAGCGTGACACTAAAAGCTAATAGTTTGCTTGCCAGAACAAATTTGTAAGATTTGTATGAACAAAGGGAGACTTTAGTGGAATAACAGGACAACAAAACAGAGTGTTTATGGTGTCTGCTACAATAGAAAATGGAAGTCACCTGTAATCACTCTGGTTTACAGAATTACATGATTGGTCACGTTGTGTCGTTTCTTTTGTTCATAGTCTATGGGACCAAACAAACAAACTCTGAGCATCCAACTGGGTTCACTCTGTCATCACTAAAATAAAGGTGTGTGTGTAAAGTAACTATCTATCTAAAACATCTAAATGTATTGTTGATTCACATTTTCTTCACTCCAGTGTATTCTCTCCTTAACCGCATAATGTGAGGGTTTGCTTTCATTGAATATATTTGTGTGTATAAGCAATCATAGCCTCTTCCCAGGAATTAATCTGGATTTATCCAATTTCTTATGTGCAACTAATGTACAGATAAGTGTTAGGCGTGTGTGTGTGTGTGTGTGTGTGTGTGTGTGTGTGTGTGTGTGTGTGTGTTTGTGTGTGTATGTGTGTGTGTTTTCCTGTCTAATTGGAGCCGCTCACATAGAGCAAAGCCCCTCTAAATCTGCAACGTCTCTGGCCTAAATATCAGAGTTAACAAGCAAATGCTCACACACACAGTCAGATACACATCTGTCTCCTGGTTTGACTGCCCTGAAAATGCTTTTCAAATGAATTTTACACAAAACACTTAACTGACAAAGCTCATTAAAAAGTTGTTTTTGCTTATAAAAGTCTGTCTTTGCATGAGGCCCTGCAGACTGATGATGAGATTAAACTGAGCTAATTGTCATCTTAAGTGTAGGTATGGTGTCAGAGTTGGTCTGCTCTCTAATTTTAACAAAACATCTGTGGGAGGTAGTGCCATCTCACTCAATGACTGTAATTATCTTTAACCTTTCAACCAAACATTTCTTCCATGACACTGAATCCAGGTATGAACCTTTTGCACACAACATACAAAAAAAATTGGGCAATCTAAGTCATTGAAGACTTTAATGATCTCATCTGAGCATGAATAGTCACAACTTTGCGTATTATTACTTTCTGTAGATGTGACAGACTAAGTTTTTTGCAGGCGAGTTATCAGATTTAGCTTTGAATTTGCCATTTACAGTCACAAATGGCAATGATATAACAACAGAAGCACAACTCAGGCAACAATCAAGCAACAATCAACAACGTTAAGGAATAATAACACTGATTGATCCAACTTATGGCAAGCAGACACCAGTATCGACAATGAATCATCCTGATGGGTCATTTTTCTTCCCACTCACCGAACATGTCAGTACATCATCATGCTACGGAAGAGGCGGTGCATGTACAATATTAATCAAAGTGATGAACTCTTGGTTTGCTGAAGCTTAATCAATATGCCAGTTATGGAGATATGCCATTTGCATGCATATGTGTGTGTATGTGTCAGATCAATAGTCAGGCCATCGTGACAGTATGAGAAGATAGGCAGACGATTGACAAGAAGTCAGAAAACAAAGGGAGCAGTCAATTATGTACTGACATCTGGGAAAATATAATCTCACTTGTATGGGATCAACAAGGAGCTTTCTTGCCAGCACGTTGTAAATAGATTCTTGTTATGTATTTATAGATCGAGCAGCACATTTTGAAAATAACACGTTTGGACTGTCTCCAAACAGTCTCTCCATCAGCCTACTTCCTGAACCTGTGTGTGTGTGGTCAGCCTCCTCAGGGGCAGAATGCTAATAGTGAAATGGAGGACTATTAGCACAAAAAAATGTGAATGAAGCGCACTGTCAACCACACAAACAAGCCTCTATCAGTCACAAGCCTGTTACCTTTCCTCGATCAATATGCTTTCTGTGCACATGCCTGTGTGGTGTGGGCGGGTGCGCACAAAACTACACTTCATCTCATGGTAAAATGCCACCACTCAATCCAAGAGCTGCTGGTTAGGCTATGTCAACAAACCACAAAACCACAAGATACACACGCACTGATACGCATGTGTGTATTTACAGATAAAGAGTGCCTTGTTACTTGGGCAAACTAAGAGGCAAGGCAAATGGAACATGGGTTTTAGGGATATACATACACGTATGCAGGCAAGCATACAAACACACATAACCCTGACTGTCAGGAGACACCGTAGTGGTGCTGCAGGCGAGTACACATAAGCTGCTGCTGTCTCTCTCCCTCTCTCTCTGGGCCCACATGTACACACACACACACACACACACAAAAACATGTTAGCAGAATGACTCGCATGGGTGGAGGCGGATTTTAAATGCAGTCTGCTATTTATCAATGCATTTATTCAATGTTCACTATGTGCTCAATAATTCTGCCGTTATGACACATTTTCTGCTCAGTGCAAAAATCATATAATTTCAAACTGTGCCCAAGTGTAGCACTCCATATGGGGGGGGCAAAGGGGAATAGAAATTAAGGATGCACCAATCGGTTGGCCACCGTCCACTCGATGCACGCTGAGCGTGACTTTTGACAGGTGGGTCAGGCTCTTACATATTCAATTGCATGCAGGTGGAATCCACGGCACAGGTCAAAATGACAAAGACACCATCATCACAGCCAAAGAGCAGTCGATTCAGAGAAACTTCAAAGCTAATGGGTTCTAATCTAAAGTCAGCAAGAGAGCAGAGAGCCAAAAGCAAGTGAGTTTGTATAGCAGATTCATATTTATGCATCGACTACTTGCTCTGCTCTCTCCCTCAATCACAGACGGGCGACTTGCCTGTGAGAGTGGAGGTGTCACACATGCTACTGCGGTCTAAAAGTATTCATGAGCAGAAATCTGGTGTTTGTAAGGAACAATTCTGCACAAATGCTGTTCCTAGGGCCTGGAGGTCCTGACAAGTGCAAGCTTGAACCCCAGACTCTCTCATAAAGGCTCAACACTTGCTCACTTGTCAAAATCCAGGACAGCGGCGTGAATGAGAAGGGGAGTGTGTGATGTACGAAAGTCAATGCTGCTGTGTGTGAGTGGGAGGAAGAGCGATGGAGGAGAAAGAGAAGAGAAACACTAAAGTGCATCTAATGCAATTTGAACTTGGTGCAATCCAACCATTGTTCAGTCATACAAAAGTTTAGTTTTACTCTCTTACGCGGTCTCAACTGCACAACCAAGCAGATTGTTATCCTTCATTTATGCCTTGCCTGTCTATTATTAGAACAGACAAGTCTGAGAATCTTTTCTTCAAAACTAAAATGGAGAAATTGTGGAGAAATTCCTCCAATCAATGCCAAGAATAATTTCCCTGCTTTTCTTGACTGAAACACACTCCATAAGTCAGATCGTTGCCAAAATGAGCCAAGAAACAAAAAGATATAATCTCTCTTGGCTTCTTTAGACTCCCCTCTATCTCCCTGACACACACACACACACACACACACACACACACACACTTGGAACAAACAGGCACAGCAGACAAGCATCCAAAGGAGAAACTGAGTGGACACGGTGTATGGTCCTTGAGATGAGGACCTTGTTCAACCAAATTAGCTGAGATTTGGGCAGCAGCCAAACTGCCTGGTTGAAATGTTTAGGTGAAGAAAGGGGCTTCAGAAAAGAGAGGAATTTTTGATAAAGTGGGAATAAACACGTACATTTACCATAATTAACACTCAATTTTTACTGTCAATGCACTCCCACTGACCTTCTTAGTTTTCTTATGGTTCTTGCCCCCCCCCCCCGCCCCCCAAACTGAAGTCTGTGGGAAAACTAATTTAAGGAGTTAAACAGGGAGATCTAATTCGAAGCAATTACATTTTCCCAGTCAAACTTTAAGGCATTTTATTAGGAAGGATCACTGCTTTTATTAAAGACCACACTGGTGGTTTGATAAGAATTTCTTGTTGTGTATCGTATTTCCTCATCTTCTCCTCACATTACTCGTTCCCTCTTCACATCTATCCATCTCTCCCAGCCGTCTCTTCACCTCTGGGTTAATCAGTATTCTGTGAGTGACTCAATCAGTCTCAGCACCACAGATAGTCTGTGCGTATGTATGTGTGTGTGTGAGTGTGTGTGTGTCTATGTATGTGTGATTCATTTCCTTCTGCAAGGGCAGACAAATACAGCCTCAGCTCTAGTGCACAAGGATGGACTGAGTGACAGAAAGAGAGGGAGCAGTGAGACGAGGGTCCAAACTAACTGAACAGTGACCTTAGAGACACTTAGTTTACTGCCAGACTCGTGTGTGTGTGTGTGTGTGTGTGTGTGTGTGTGTGAGTGTGTGTGGTAGGAGGGGTGCAGACTTGACACAAAAGGATGCTATTACGGAGATTTGATGAGGACGGACAGCTCTGCCCTGCTGGTTCCTCGCTGTTTTTCTGTCAGTGTGTCTGCACGCTGGAGGTAAAGCATTAAAGTAAATGGGCTGTCAAGACCCAACGTCACACCATTCTATTCACACACACACACACACATCACGTCAGAGGGCATTACACTGACTACATCCTTTTCTTAACTTTACAGTCATCAACCTAAAATTTTAGCCATGGGAGTTAATGTAATGGCAATTTTGGGGGTAAAAAAGACTAAACACAAAAGCCAAAAAATAAAGTGTCTGTCGCCTCTCTTTTCTCAGCTCCTCATTTTGCTTTTATGAAAACAGCAAACAAGAAGATTGCAATAACGAAAAACATAAGTGAAAAATGTTAATTCCTCCATGATGAAAAGAGGATTCAAGTCTTGGCTGGTTAAAACCAGAACGATGCTAGTTTATTGGCGAGAGATTTGTGTGTGTGTGTGTGTGCATGTCCGTGCGTGTGTGTAATCAGTTCCAGATGAGTGACCAAGGAAGGTAAACCTTTCCTCCACCCCCCCCATTCTCATTTACCTCCCTTCATCTCTCCTCAGTCACTCCTCCTCTACTTGCCCCTGTGTAATATATGCACCCGTAAACCTGCATTTCTCAGCAGGCCTGGGATCAGTGAATTCATGCAGAAGAGATACAGACGGTCTCTCGCACCTGCTCTGAGAAGACAAACACACCCACACATGACAGAAGGCAGGGGTGTGAAAAAATGATAAAAGGGTGAAGGAAGAAATGGAAACCAGCAACAACAAAAAAAGACAGAGAGAGCGTGAAAATGCTATAAATTTGAAGTGATGGCTTGCGATCACACACACTTTGGTCTCATGATGAAGAGTGATAGTGTGTGTGTCTGTGTGAATGATTGTGCCTGCTGTTTGTGGAGGAGCAAGGTCAATATCACAGAGGTTATAAATGGCATCGCATACACACTTGGATGCACACACACATATTTTGTACAAATGTTTACTGGCAAAGGTCAGGCGCACGTTTCACTGTGTGTCCAAAACACGTTGCATTTGTACGTCTGTCTTTCTCAAGCATTTCCGTTGCTTGTTTCATTCTCCATCTCAGATGTGGCTGCTTGTCAGGCACCTTTACACACACCGATGCATCATGTTGGATGTAAGCGTTCATTTAACAAATTCCCCGACAATATTTTCTGCCGTCGCCTATAAACATCTGATGACGACACACAACAGTTCCAGTTGAAGAAGGAGATCTCCTTAAAGACAGCTATGGTTCTTCAAAAATCATAATGTCCAGCTTCAGAGATACTACCTCAAACGTGAGATCACAATCTTTTAATTAATCATGCTGTCGCAGGCTGTTGTCAGTATAGGGCAAGTGCAGCGTTTCCCATCTTAATCCATAAATGACGGCTTAATGAAAGATCAGAAATTAATGTGACAGCAGACAAATAAGCTGAACCTAGATGTAAAAGAGCAAGAACCGCCTGATGGGCACCCTCGGCTGGTCCTAAGGAAGATACAATTTTCCCACGATAACAAAAAATCACTGATCAAAGTGTGATGGAAAGAGAGATGGCTGGAAGGAAAGACAATTAATTTGAAGAAGTGTGTGGAAACTATCTCCTGCCCATAACAGTTTATTTGTGTATTTATTACCTGCTAAATCACTTTAAATCCCTCTCCCACTCTCAACTCCCTGTCTCACTCACTCTCCCCTTTTATTCACCTTTAATTCTTTCTTTTGATCCAGTAAAAGCTGTGAGAATTGTACTTGGCGTGCACACAAGTCTCACCTAAACACAGTGGCGAATGCGCACATAGACATGCATGCTGCACACACATACACACACATTCCCTTATGAAGTTGACACGCTATATTAATAACAAAGGAAAAACGCGTTATCGTTTGTGTTGCCATAGCAATGCAGAAATTAATTAGCATACACAACTAACTAGCTAAAGGGGATGTAAATTACCTGCATCATTCTTGTTTGGTAGACACTTCTGGTGTGTGTGTGCGTGTGTGTGCGTACGTGCGGGTGAGGGTACATATTTGTAGGTGGATGTTTGCGAAGCATGTTTGTCCATGTGAAATGTTTTCGACTGAAATTGGATGGCGCGTTTCTGTGCGGCAAACACTGATCCTTTTCCACAAAGCTCATTTTTTTCAGTTTCATTAAAACCAGGATGATGATTAGTTTATCAGCATATTACATGACCTTCTAAAAATCACTGATATGAATAATTAAATAAGGTTTACTGTTCAGGAACTATTACATATATGGTGTGGTACATATACAGGATATAAAAAGTATATGTAATGTGCATTCTGTCGATGGGAGGCAGCAGGAGACAGTTGCAAAAGGAATATCTCTGTATTGAGGTCTACAAGAACAGAGTTTTTCTATTTCTATTGCTCACTCAGGGAACATTTTCCAAACAGATTTTTGGTGTCAAGTCTTCTAGTTTCAAGTCTTTTTCAGCACAGCAGGGCGCAGACTGAAATAGACAACATAGCAGGGCACGCTTCAGGGAAGGCCCACCTTGTAATTGACAAGTCAATATCACAGTGACAGTCTATGTCATGGTAACATCCACCCTCTTATCCAAATATGGTCGTCTCTGGTTACGAAAAAAGCCAAGATGGCAGTGACCAAAAATGCCACAAACCAGAGCTGATGTCACAGTCCACTACTGTTATTCAGTCTGTTTCGTTCTTTCGTAGAGGGAGAGACATGCTTTGATGTGTTCATCTTCATAGATGTTTTCCATACTTTGAAATGTTACTTTGGTTGAAGGCAAATGAAGCAAGATCGATGTGGAAGTCTTTAACGGAGGGCCTTCAGAGAGTCTTTGAAGCAATCTTTCAGACAGTAATGATGTTCTACATTCACAGCCTCCTTGTGATGGACAACCATAATTAATTGGCTATGCCGATGTTGCCATGGATTAGCCTGGGTGACGTGTTCAACGGGCCTTGTGCACTACAAAATGGTGTTGTACTCACAGCGGGCATGTGTGCACGCATGTACAAAAATAGCTGTGCTCAACCAGTGTGTGTGTTTGTAGTGGGAAGCCAGACTCAATCAAAGAGGGTACAAAATACTGAAACCAGATGCTACAGACCGATCACAGTTACTACACAAGGTGAATCTTTCTTGTGTGTTTCAGTTCATTATCCATGCATGCTTACTGTATATTTGTGCGTGTCTGTGTGAGGCCAATTCTTCCCTGCCATTTACCACCAACACTAATACCTCTTAGTCAAACCCCACTGCCACAGTGGCTTTTTATTAGCTGGCTATCTACATACATGCCCAGCAGTAAATGAAACGTTTGCCTGAATTGCTGCCTGTTTTATATGCAAAACTGCTTGCTGGTGCCTGTTTTTAAATTACCTATTCATGCTGCTGCGTGACTGCAAATGAACTGTATATAAACTCTTCTGTCTGATTCCAACAAGAGTCTACCATCTGCATCCGGGCTGCACAGTAAACGAGGCATTCGCTAATGACGACCAAGGCGATGTGAAAGTAATCTACCTCGTGTGGTAGCTAGTCGCCAATTAGCTACTTTTCCAGCATCCGAGGTTAGATGGAAAACCATGGCTTCACTGTTTCTAAATTTAAGCAGGAAATTGGTGTGTTTTAAAGGCTTTTTTCACATCCAATGTCTGCAGGAGACCCATTTGGCTTACAGGAATAAATCCGGCAACATCTTTTCACAGTAAAAGGTTGAGCTCTTGGCTGTATTGTGAAGACTAAAAACTGTGTCTAAAAAAGCGTCTGCAACTGATAATGTCTGATTGATGATCACATTTTCAAGCAAGCATAAGTGGGTGTTAGTCTTGGTCATTGAGTGTGGCGCCAAGGTTGTCTGGTGTTCAAAACCTCATTTAGACTCCAAAGTGCGTCGTCCTTTTGTATCAGGGTCTTTCTATTCAAGGCACACTTACCTTCCTGGAGATTTTAGACTTTCACCAAAGCACAGAAACTACTTATTATTAGATTCTGATGGTTCTAAGAAAGGTCTGACCAAATATCTGACTAGGTCAGAATTGAATGATTGGCCGTGTGTCCTGTTCTGTCAACCAAAACATGAAGGTTTGAGTCTGAGAGAAGCCTTTTACGGCGTTCACACTGGTAAAAAACACTTTTAGAGTCTGCTGTTGTGCCTTTCTCAATAACCTATTTCACCCGTATATCTCGATGTCAGATAAAGTCTCACGTTCAACGCGCATAAATCATTTGTTCCTGTCTGGTGTTAGTCAGTGTTCTGCTCATTGCGCCATGCGCTGTACAAATAGCATCCACATCGCAGCAAGTGTTCTGAGTGACTCATATAGACACATACACACACATTTGAACTGAAGAAAAAATAACACAAATAAAGCTATTTTAAAGAGATGTCTTCAGTAAACCTGCTCTTTGGCGCTGTACATTCTCACTATGATGAAGAGAAGGTTTGCCCGGAGCGTCACCTTGATGTAATAATAAACAAGTGGACATCGGAGCCCTGCGGTGTTTGCAAAGCTCCTCTCCTACAGATCTCCAAGCAAAGTTGCTTTATTAGCTGTATTGAGGACTGTGCAACGGAGAAAACAACTCTTATTACATAAGTCTGATTCAGTGCATTACTCCCATCATCGTCCTCCATGTTTATCCATCTTCCCCTCAAGCTCCCCATTCCATGTTCTCTTCCTCTAGTATCCCCCTCATTCCCTTGCTTCCTCTCTCTCCCCACACTCTCGCCTTACCTCTCTCTCTCTCTGACAGTGATAAATTGCCTGTTGGGTTGGGTAATCTATCTTGCCCTATCCCACACCCGAACACACACTCTCCAACACCCTCTCACTCCTCCCCTACCCTCCATTCTTCCTCTTTTTGCCATTCATCCGTTCTTCCCTGCAGAATCTTTGCATCCCAAGGTTAGCGAGGCACACTGGGGAGGAACTAAGGGTAAAGATCTGTCTTGGCAACTGCTCGTACATGTGTGTGTGCGCGCGGGAACAGTGTGTGCACAAACCCAAATATACAAACTCCTTCTACCTGTGCACCACGGGGTTCTTTTTGGCTCCTAATGAGGCTAAAGGGTAGTGTGTGTCAAATTGAAATTACTACAGGCACAGTTTAAAAAGTGGTTGGGTAAGTTAAACCATGTGTTATGTTGTGTGTAAATAATACACTGGCCTACTAATAGGGAGTACCAGGCTATAACTTTGCATAATAACTCTATAAAAAGCAGTAACTAAGGCCATTGTTGCAGCATATGAATAAAAAGCTTATGCACATCATGTACCGTTTACAGCAGCAATATAAACTGAATGGAAACCTCCAATGTTTTTGAAACCTCTATGGACAGTTTCTTAAGAGGTCAGAAATATGAATGATGGTAATAGTAGTAGTAGTAGTAATAACAATAATAATAATAATAATAATAATAATAATAATAATAATAATGATAATAATAATAAAACAAGCCAGCTGTTGTCTGCAAGATCAGCATTAGCATAAGCACACCACAGCTGGCTCTGGTGGTCATCTGGTCATCCTGCATGGAAACATCTGCAGTGTCTTCCGAATTTTCCTGAAATGTTCAAAGAAAGTCCATGTAGAAAAAGAGAGCCAAGCTCATGTATTGTGTGTCAGTCATCTCAGTTTCTGACAGTTGCTGCAGGTGAACATTGGTTAGGTTGTCACAAACTACAGATTCTCTGCAAAATGATGATAGATGTCTTATGGTTAATTTATTCCGGAGATATCGAATTTGTACTGCAAGCCTCTTAAAGCAATACACTTTTCTAAAAGCCCTCCGCATCCGTGAGGTTCGACTGAGCGTGCTTACGTTTTTCTAGACTTCAGATGTAGACAGTAGCAGCCATTCACGGGTGCCTGAAGGCAGCCACAGTGCTCCTCTGTTAGACGCTGTGCTCCTCAAGCTGTGCAGCTGAGCATTGGAGAGCCTTGCTCAAGAGCACCTCTGGGAGACCCATTCATCCAGGTGTCACCTCGAGACAGCAAAGCTTACACTGCAAAGTACTGCAGCTCAGCAATATCCAGTCAATCATCAAAGAGGTTGACCTTAA
>CAESWR010001103.1:26499-47219 GCA_903171835.1 Mullus surmuletus | reverse complement strand
TGATAAATTACACAGTATATTCTTTTTTTGTATGTTATTTGAGGACTAGGCTTAAGTAGAAAAAAATGCTCCTGCTTTCTAGCAGGTAGTCTTCAGGCTCTGTGTGCTGCACCGAAAAAAGGTAATGATATTTAACTGAATTAATGCAAAACTATGCATCATAATTCAATCAAAGAGCTACGCTTTTGGTTTCATTATTTTGTTCCTCAAAAGAGAACAGAGGACAATTGATTTAAAGCAAACGTGTACAAATGCAAAAATGCAATTTAATTTCAGGGTTTTTGCTCATTCAAAGGTATGAAACTGCATACAAGTACATCCAGTTTATGGAAAAGGGGCCGTTTAATCATCTAATATAATGGCATAATGGAGTAATTAAATTTTACTACATTTTGAATCGTCACATGCTTAGAATGTATTCTGTATTTCTAAATCACAAAAACTCCAGATCTAATCCCATGATAGTTTCTTTGAGGTCTTAAACTATTCATTTACGGGATATACTTATTGTAGCTCATTGTTGCTATTGACAATAATGTTACACACACAGAACACGGTTCTTATCAACTTAAGTCACTCATCGATACATGCATTGTCTGTGCTCTTACCTTGTTGTGTGAGCCCTGAGTTATAGTTGAGGCTTTGAACAGTGCGGGGCTAACTGAGTTGCACGCAACTCTCTCCTCCAACAAGAACCCCAGAAAGAACACCAGCGACACCATGACATAACACACTGCGTAGAAGATTATTGGTCTCTCAGGGTATCGGAACCTTGTGAAGAAGATAAACAAACATTCAGTAAAACAGAGTTTGTGTATACTTTGTTTTTAAATGAATACGGTGTTTAGGGGAGATTTGACAAAATAAGAAAGTAACATTCGGGTATTCAAACCTGGTGACGTCAATGAGAAATGTCAGGAAGGTGAAAAGGGTTGCAGACAGACAGACGATGGAGACCACTCCAATGAAGTATCGGATGAAGGTGACCTCCTGCGGGCTGAAAAACATCGAAGGACATGGAGCAGAGCAGTCCTTCCTGCCCATGAATGTGTAACCCAGGTCCGGGTCGATCTTTAGCTCTCGAGGGCACCAAAAGCCGTAGTCCCTTTGGACAGTCATGGACGACTGGTCGGTGGGGTCAGAGCCCGTCAGCAGGTCCTCTAGCCGGGGGTAGGGCTCATCACAATCCGGAAATCTGGGAAGGAGCAATACAGGTCAACATAGAAGTGAGGAATTCACACAGTCTGTATTGAAATAAGGAAGCGGAAACTAGAGAGTCAAAGAAAGTGTGGACCGTGGCCAAGAAGTATAGAGTAAAGCTGGTTTAATACAAGGATGTGGTTGGCATGACTTCAAAATAGCGGTGTTGATTTGAGAGACATGCAAACAGTGGCACGCAGACACGGTGATGCACAGATATTACCTGTTACACTCCATGTCGTCTGGCCAGGTGACCCCAAAGACCTCCATCAGTTTACTGCAGTCCTCCTTGGCCCGCTGGCAGAGGGATCGGCATGGCATGGACACACGGCCGTACTCGGTGCACACTGGGGCGTACAGAGCGCACAGGAACATCCGCAGGTCAGGGCTGCATACCAGGTTTACCATGGGATGGAAAGGCTGTGGAGGAGAGACACACAAAGGTCACATTTGCATTTGACAAAAAAAGTAAAGAAAAAACAAATCAAATGAAAAAAGGAGGGAGGGGATACGCTTTTGTTTTTTGTCGGTTTGGCCAATATTGTCTAGGGTCCCAAACCTCGCTTGCAAACACCAACCAGTCTCATCTTTTGAGTGTTAGTTTTCAATATCAGCGACTTCCATCTTGACAAAGTTATTAAATCTGTCATGCATGTGGGAAAGTGTCTGCATGATCGTAACACACGCACATTCAAGGTGGTCAGGAAAAGTCAACTGCTATCAGTGGCAAACATTTAGAGGCTCATATTTAACCTGAAATAGCCAACAACGATGGAAAGCGAGATGGAACGCATTCACTGCAACTCACATGCCTCAGTGTTTCATCAATATTTAGGAGCTTATGAAATATGGAGAGCAGCAATCAAGTTACCAAACATCCCTTTGAAGCTTCAGCCACTTCCAAGTGTCAATAGACTGAACAAACAAACAGCCGGGCTACCCGCACACCAAAGATGACCTCATCTGTCACCTGTGGTGGCCGTTTAAAGGTCAGAGAGCCACGCTTGTGACCTTCAGGCTCCTGGTTCATACACGAGTGCGACTCCACTCAAATGTGAGAGGCGAAAAGGGACAAGTGGAACCTTGTCCTTTCACAACTGTTGCTGACAAATACTGTGTGTGAGCTCATTTATCATTTATTCCAGTCACGGTTTTGTCAAGGGTGGAAACCAACCCCAACCCACCCCACTGCAGCCATGATCGATTGTGAGAGGTCACTTGTGTGATCTTTTTTTCTTCTTTATGAAGTTTCTCTTTTCAGCCAGTGGCTACATCTGCACATGCTGGCAAGTGAATAATTAATTTTTTTTCTCCTGAAGAGACTGAATAGGGGAGAAATAAATATAAATCACTACATGGGGGGACATTTCATAACAGGCTGAAATTCTGAAATGGAGTTGGTCACGTTTCTCTCCACAGGTCTCCATATGAAGGGAGGATTTGTTTTTTTTCTACAATTTAATAAAGTCAGACACTTGACTGGCTGCTCGGAAAATGGTCAGAATTTATCTAAAAGAACAATAAATTAAAGTCTCAATTGAGCTAGTTGATATTCTGGAATGGAACTGCTCATATCTATATCTAGATCTAAAATCTATATCATGTGTACTGTGTGCAGTAGATTATGTTGAGAATCAGTACATTTTATAGTAACAGCCAAACACTGCCACAGCCTTGATCGATGCTGCAAAGTGACCTGCATCTATTCAGTTATTCAATGGTTCACACCATCGGGTGCACTAAAGAGCTATTGCACACAAAATTACAGACAAATCAGAGCAGAACAGAAAAAACAATGAGGGGGACAAGGGCAATGAAACAAAACAATTAGCTCCTGTTTACACAACACAGCGGTGTGACATATATCTGACAAGGGCAGAGCACTTCGATTAATTGCAAAGTTTGGTACGTGCTAACATGTGTATGAGTGCATCTGCGCAAGTAGCCATGCATCACATGCGCCTTTTGTGCACATTTCTTTTTGTGTGCAGTCTGCCCCTGTGAGTATGTTTTGATCGTTCTCAATTGCTGTGTTCTAGATCTGCACATGTTCCACCAGCAAATGGGTGCAGTGGTGCATGATCTGTGTGACATAGTTTTGAATACAGCACAAAACCAGTTGGAAGCATGAACACACACACACACACACACGCAGATGCACACAACTGAGATTCATTCAATAATTCAGCAATGTTCAATCTGCTTTCAATTCTCTGACGTGAATGAACAAGCAACATTACTCGTTGTTGGGATGGAGAGACAAAGCCACATGAGCTTTGGGTGGGGGCCAAACCTCACATCTGGGTAAATAGGCAATTAAGCACTGACTGAGTAGTCTGAAAAGGTAAAGGAGTAATTACAACTAGATTACCCACTGTATCATAACCTCAGCCTAGAGGGATTTACCCATGTTAATCCATAATTTAGCATAATCATTTTAGCATTTAAAAAAAATCTGCAAACACATAGAAAAAGGTTTTAATCAGCACAAGAAACTGTGCCATATTCATGAAGTAAGTGTCTACCATTTAAATCCCTCTATTGAATTCTCTGGTCGCGTGTGGAATAATGGTGAGTTAACATCTTGACAAAAGAGGATGATGTCAGAGTCTTTTTAGGCAAGTCTCACCACTTTAGTGCTTGCGGGCAGATATTTCTGAGCCACAGGACCAACTGCCTCTCCCACAGCACCACATTAATAGGTTTGGAAGGTAATTTTAGGTCCCAGTTTTAATGAATGTGGCTCACTTTTCAGTGGGGTGAATTACCATGGTGAAGATGTTACGCTCTGGGGCAGGTTATATTTGAGATAACTGATCATAACCTATAGAATCGCTGCCAGCTGACTAATCAATTCTTTGGATAATGGTGATATTCCACCCCTTCCATCAAAGGGCAACCCTGATTACTGGAGAAAGGCGGCTTCTCAGCAGGAGTGTTTTCCTGTGGTGGGGGCCTCCTCTGTCTTCTTGGATTCGTTTTTTTGTTCCTGTTGGCTGCAATCAATTTCAAAGCCATTTCATTGTTCTATAGGCCTTTGTACAGCAATTCAAGCCTAATACAGACTGAATAAAGCACTAAAGCCTTGTACTTGATGACCTTGAGATTTGCACAGGCTTGCATTTGAATTTATTATTTTATTTACTCTTCACATTCTGCCTACACTGTCGAATGGAACTGAAAGGATGCCGTTGCTTTTGACTTGCGTCAGAGTTAACCATTCAAATGACAAAATACACAACTGCGATTATGGACAGATCAACTATTCCCTTAAATTGATGCAGAGTGATAAGCTTGTAAACCTGCACATTCAGAAAGCAGATTTGTTCTCCTGACTGTAGTCGCAGGAACTGGGTTTTTAGCCTTTATCAGGGATTTATATTTTTGAAATGGAGTATGCAGCTTTAGACCCTTCCATGTTTGTCATTTGGTGCCAACTCGGCCCCAACTACTCCCACACACTCATAATTAGACCGATGATCTGTAACCACAGATATGATTTATTCATGGAGGTCATGCCAGCTTAAGGGAAAAAAAATTACGTTGGCTATGTTAAACTTGTTTTCAATACAAAGTTTGCTCTGCTCGGCTATGTTCGGTCATCACAACAATTGTATTTGTCAAAGAACTCAACTACTCCCCTGCATCAGAACTCCATCAATGATTTGTCTCCCTTTACAGTTCTAATAAATTGCAGGGGCAGGGATGAGTTCAGCATGCCATCAGACACCAAAATGCCTCCTTAACAATTTTCATGGAGGAAGGTATTCTTCTACCTTATTGGATTGAGTTCAAAACACTGAGTTTATATTCTAAAAGCATCTTGAAAGAATGTGTGTTAACCTGTACATCCCAATCCTTCAGCTGAATAGAAATATGTTTGATATTATCATCACATCTACAGAGTAAAATGTACTAATACTTTTGGTCTGACTAAAAATACTTTTTCCATCGCCAAGGATGTAAAAGTTTGAAATCTGTGTGTCTCTGCTCCCGCCTGTCTACTTCTCAGTCTGGTCAGTGCCTGAGGACACACTTAAATCATTAGTGGTTGCTTTCTGCATCAGTGTGTATCACTGGCCAAAGGACTCTTTCTTCCTGTCTTGTCATACTAAGTCAAACAGTAAATATGAGTGACTCCCATTTTGCGTGTCCCAATTCTGCCCATTTCTCCCAATGTGTGTGTGTGTGAGTGTGTGTGTTGTGTCACTGTTCTTGAAACAGAATTTAAGTGTGTCCCAGTTATAGTGGGTCTGTGTGTGAGTGTGCAGTGCTCATGCGCATGCATGGCTCTGTGCATGTGCGCAGATGTCTGTGTGTAATTACTCTGACAGTCAGGGCAATAGCCTCCCATCTCCCACCACAAAGAGAATATTGATATTAAGTGTCCTAACTGTGCCACCCAGCAAGGGAGCGGGGGGGGAGCAATCAGTCTTGCGTGGAGGCAGACTAGAGTGAATTGTTGGACATTTTGTAAATCAGTTGAGGTTGGAAAAGCAGGGAAAGGAGAGCGGAACAGCCCAAAACCCTTGCCTCAAGGTGAAGTGAGACTCCAAGCAAAGATGCGGAAACAGTAGATACTGAGAGGACTATACAAGAGCAAGACAATGTTGTGCATCGCTTTCTCTGATTCGGTGAACCATTTCTCTATGTGCTGGCTCCTTACTTTCCTTCCTTCAAACTGAATGTGTAAGGAAATAATCCATTAATAGCATATGGAATAATATATTCATTATCGATTACTCAGGAAGATCGAACAGAGCACTACAGTTCACCTATGCTTAATCAATACACACAATTACCTAACCTTTGATACTGAACTGATTCTTCCAGGGGATCTCCAATGTTACCTTAACCACTGGCTGTCTAAGCCTGGAGACCAACACCAATACCAAAAAACATATGCTCCTTGGCTTGCTCCTTGGCATATGCTCCTTACTTTCTTGCAAACCACATGCTGCTAAAGCACGGTCCATCATGCAATGCTCTAAATTGATCTCCCCTGCAGAGCTATTAAGGGATATGAATGTTTGACCTAAGCCTACTGATGATGGCATTTATAGGAACAGCTTCATCAGAACATTTCATAAATTCATACCTCCTAAGTGCGCTTAGGGGCTCTTCAACTGCCGTGCGTAGGAACCTAATTTATCATGAGCATCGAAACAAGTGCTTTCATTCTATATAACCTTTTAGAACACTACGCCTCTATGTGCACATTTGTACATGGATGGGAAATCCCATAACTTTTAGAAAATAAAGAAGAGATTTTATATACCAGACTGCCCTAACCACAGATAAATACCACTAACAGTGATTTAGACAGGCAATTGTGAATGTTTGGAATGAAAAGCAGGTTGGGTTTTTTGACACAGAGCAAAATGAGGGGGAAAAAAAGCCCCTGACTGGTCCACCTCCTTTTCAATGGAGGGATTAGGTTTCTTTCTTTTTATTCCTTCTTTCCAAAAAATCCAGAGGGGGAGGGAAACTGAAAGAAAGAAAGAGAGTGGAGAAAGAAAACTTAAGTAAAAAAATCAACAAAGATGGAAAGAAAGAAAGAAAGAAAGAAAGAGAGAGAGAAAAAGGCATATAATTAAAGACCATACAATGCATACTTGGGAAACAAGAGAGAGACACCAATGGATGATGTGAGGCAGGTATGAGGAGAGAAAAGAATTTAATATAGTTTTTATGTTAAAATATTGAAACAGTTAAATTAAGTTGGTATGTAATCCAATATATAATAACATAAGAGACAATTGGAACATGTTCAATGAAAATAAAAATAAAAAGTCTGAGTGGCTTTGTGAAGTGTAATCATTCCTAAGTAGCCGTTATCTGGATTCAGACCCAAAACAAAGCAATACCTTTTCGGACATGCGTGCTGTGCTTGAGTAGGCTGTTTAGCCAGTGGGTATTTTTGTTAATCTTTTTTTTTTTTCTACGTATGTTATGTTATGAGGCGCTTACAGCGGTTGTAGAAAATCCAGTTAGCCAACTCTACAGAAACTCATACATGCAGTCAAGTGCAGCAGGGGAGGAAGGGAGGGAGCAGTGAGGGAAAGAGAGAAAAACTGAGGAGGAATGGGGAAAAGAATGGCGGTTTCCCGGTGGATTAGGGAGTCAAATGGATTGGAAGAAGTGTTTAGAGTGTGAGAACCTCACACACACACACACACACACACACACACACTTCCTGAAACTGTCACCAGCTTTGTGTTGTGGCCAGATCAAGGTGACAGGCTACGGAGTCTAAGCCTCCAAAAGAAACAGCTCCTGATCTGGCAGCAATGCATTCTGCAGGAAAAAAAAAATCTTTTT
This sequence comes from Mullus surmuletus, assembly GCA_903171835.1. Classification (NCBI taxonomy): domain Eukaryota; kingdom Metazoa; phylum Chordata; class Actinopteri; order Syngnathiformes; family Mullidae; genus Mullus; species Mullus surmuletus. Next base: position 39,698 of record CAESWR010001103.1, on the reverse strand, counting down.
TTTTTTTTTCCCCCCACAGAGGGACTCTAAAATCCCACTAAATCGTTATTTGTTGCGCAACATAGATTTTGTGTTGCTGTGCAATAGTGATCAGACCAAATCCTCTACATGTATTATGTAATCATCTTTATATCATCTCCTATGCTGTCAAAATCCCCTAAACCTGAACTTTTGAGAGGAAAAGAATGATGCTCTTTTCCACGACGGACGAGATGTTTTTCGTCCGTTGTCAAATATGACTCTCCTCTTCACCTTTTTTGTGCAATCACACACATCCTACTGTGGGAAATTTGTAAAGCCCAAATGTACACTAGCATGGCGGGAAACTGCAACAGTCACTCTACTACCTGTTAGAATGGAGGCCACCATTTCTTTAATCTTGCCACCCTTGCCGCTTTTTTCCTCCCACTCCAACAATTGTATCCTCCTTCATATAAATCAGGGCAAATTACGCTACTTCTCTCCACAGTGTAGCAGTGCAGTGTTGTTTTTCCACCATCCTCCTTCCATCAGTCACCACGTGCACCAAGATGTAGGTCTTTCTCTATATTGCACCACCTTTTTTCTGGCTCATGCCTCTTTTCCTTATTTTCATGAGCTAGATTTGATCTACAGCTACATTTTGTAGTTTCTCACTACATAACTCGTGATAAACACGCTCACAGGCAGGATCGCACCCACGGTGGCTCTGTGCCTGCCTCCACTCTCTTGCCTGCTTGCAGGAGAGACAGGCAAGCAGGCGTTGGCCGTGAATGGATGAACGGAGCAGACTGCGATGCTGTCCTCCCTAATCTCGAAAAGAAAAAAAAGGGGGGGCAAGGAAAGGGGCACCCTTCTCTCACACTCTCTCTGTCTTTCACTCATTTGTTCGTTTATCCATGTCCGTCCATCCTTCAGCGAGGAGGAGCGGACAAAGCCGTTAATGGCATTCCCCTTCACGTTCACCTCCCCTCCTCCTGTCTTCTTTCTTTGGCATTCATCTCCTATTTTCCTTGCCTCCCATTTACTCCTGGCAATTACACTGACATACACTTGTCCACCTCCTCCACTTGTCTCTCTTTTTTTCTCCCGCCAACATCAGCATTCATTGGCTTCCCTCTTTCATCCATTCATTTCATGTTATATTAAAAAAAAAAGTTCTTTATTTATTGAAAAGGGTGGGACTTTTCTTTACTACCCTCTTCCCTTCATTTCTTTTCTTTTACACAGCTGGTCAAGGCCATTTTTCCATCTCCCGAGGTGCCATTCTGCTCAGTATCCTCATCCCTGAAGCCTAAGATGATGTGCAATGTTTCTGGCCTCAGTGTTCCTCATGATTCGACTGGGAAAACACTGACAGAGAAATGCTTAAGTGCCTAAAGATACACACCAGTACTGCCTCAACAAAATGTTGACTGAGTGTTTCATATTTTGTCTTCGATAAGATTCTGCAAGGGAGGTTTGAAGATTTCAGGTAATCTTTTATGGTCTAAAAAATTTCCAAATTACATCTTTGTTCTATTAAATCCCTGGGGATGAAATGATCGAAGCATCTTCATGTCGCGGTCTTTACCCATAATGGAGGTCTGTCTTTTCATCGCTGCAGGTGGAGAGCCATTGTTTTTTACAGTGACATCGTGGCACAGCTGTGGCCACCACCTCAATTTTGCAGATATTAAGATTCCTTAACCTCAAAACAAAAACTAAACCTATCACTTGAGACCAATGTGCGTTTTTTAAATGAAAATATCAATCTAGAGGGGCTCTCCGGTTTCCTCTTGTCCTCTCCCTCCTTCTCTCATCTTTGGTTTATTCCACAATGTGCGCTCATCATCCAATTTCCCCTCCCCTCCTCAGCCAGCCAGCCCGCTCCCCTCCATTCCTCCTCTTCCTTCTCTGCCTATTTAACTACCATGGCAACAGGTGATGTGGCTCTCGCAGGACCATGTCTCATTTAGAATAACAGGGTAAAAGCACATGCGTGTGCACCGACACACACATATTGTGGTGGGACTCCATTCATGGCTGAAGCCATCCAAAAAAGTACTGCAAACAAGCTTGAACAAAGAACTACACTAAGAGTCTGAATGTGTGAATGAGAGAATTCTAAGAAGCGTAGGAGAGCGGGTTAAATGAAAAGATAGAGACGTAGATGTGGAGCCAAGACAATGGACTCGAACTAGCAAGCACCCACGCACGTCCTGACACAAACGGAGTTGCCCATCTGCTGTCAAATAGATGCTCTGCTATAGTTGGAGGAAAATACATTCTTGAGCTATCAATAATTTATGGTGTATTTTGAAGATGCATTAAGAAATAATTGAATTTAAACATTTTTTTAAGGTCTTCCTCATATATTCGTCATGTTCATCTAGAAAGGCTTATGCAAATGAATTAGCTTTTTCTTTACATTAAATGGTAAATTTAAGCTCCTGGCTAATATATGTGCTTTCATTACTGTTTGAGCCAGGAACTACTCAATGGCATCAATAAAATACACCTATCCACATTTCTGTAAGAGCCAGAAACTCTTCCTTCAACTACATCACGGCTTGCAGGGGGTGGAAAGCAATACTTTGACAATTTTTTCCCCGACTTACTAAAGGTTTGTGAATGTCTCCAAACATCACTGGCAAAAGAGCGTGCACAAGATGATCTACTTGCCATGCGCACTGGGGATTGTGTCTTTTCGAATGCTCGCCTCTATGAATATTTAAGAGCAGACGTTTCTGCTTGTGTGAGCAAAACACTGGGAGGAGTAGATGCAAATACGTGAACTTTACTCATGCAGTGTGATTTCCAAAGCCAGAAAATAATTGGTGTTATTGTGTTTGCATCTATATTTACCACATTTGACAGGCAATTGTGAACCGGCACAGCTTTGCAAAACAAATATTTTTGCTATATTCAACTACATGTTGCCACATGAGCACATTCACCATTCTTTATGGTAAAAAGAAGGTACATAAATTCAATAAGATATCTGGCTCTTCTGCCGGTACCCAACCTGTTTTATTTACCAACGTTTTATTACGAGATATTTTTTTTCTTGGTTATTCTTTAAGAATATGTTCTTCTTATTTAACCTTCTTCTTGTTTAATCTGTATACAAATTAAAACAAAATTGTGAAAATAGTCTTTCCCTCTTGCTAACGATTTGGATGATTTACATTGGATCTATTTCACGATGGTGAGAGATATGTGTGGGGCTTGGTAAGTGCACAATTAGTAGCGCTAGAGCTCTTAATGCCAAAGTTGGTTCTGCCCGGCAGAATACTGAAAAAATGTGAGAGCCGCCATGTGTTGAGTGGCTTTGCGTGACAAGGGGATCAATGATGGTGTATGTTAGCTTGAGGTTGGGCTTAGCTGTGAGGGTTAAACATCTCTCACTCACACACACACACGTACAGTTCTCTGCCTGGGTCATGAGTTCAGATTAAGACCATAAGACATGGATAACCTATATTTGTGTTTTACCGAGCAGTAGTATACAACATTTCACACAAACTAAATGACTTGACCACAACACAGTGCATGCTGCATTATGAGTGAGCGGGGTCTGGGAATGTGTAGAGCACGGTGAGTGATTGATTTGTGGGTCTTGGCGTGTCAAAGCAGAGTACTTCTTCCATAGAAGTAATAGTGGTGGAAATGGTGGTTGAATCTTAAGATGTTTACTTTTTCTGGCCTTTATAGCACTTTAGACTTCACAATAAACTGTTAATAGCAAATGAATTGAAAATAGCTTCAATGTAACATCTAAGTGTATAAAATAGGGAGGATAAGGTGTGAGCTGGAATTGTATCACCCATTTAAGTACCATGCTGAGGAATTCCAGCAGCATACCAAAGTGGATCATGTTTGCCAGGAAAACAGCAAAATGCCAAAGTAGTGGGTTGCAGCGGTGTTTGAGCCAATGAAAATCTCCCCTAAAATCTCTTTACTCAGAGCTGCGGCACTGGATAAGGAGCAGTAGCAGCTATACCAATGGGTCTGCCAAAAAAAGCAGTGCCTTTGTTAAGTGCATAAATAAATGATTGCTTCATTTGGGCAAAGCAGCCTCTATAGACTCTGTCAGAATAAGCGGGATAATCAAGAGTTCAGCTGAAATAAACAGGAACTTCTAAACTGAATGAGGACCTGTCTGTCTCAGCCACAATGAATAGGGCAATCAGCCTCTTCATATGCACTGAAACACTTCTGACACACACACACACACACACACACACACACACACACACACACACACACACACACACACACACACACACACACACACACACACACACACACACACACACACACACACACACACACACACACACACACCTTTTAAACCTCAGTCTTTGTTCCCACATGGAGAAGAAAATAAAGGGGGGTAAAAAAAACACGACACAACAGTCGACCCTCGGCAAAACAAGCCCCAAACGCTCCAGATTTGGCACACATACTCGCTCTGTGTTGTGGGGACTTTGGTGGCCCCACGGTGGCCCTTCTCGAACAGAGCAGCCCTATTTTGAAGGACAGGACCCCATGCTGGGGGGAACACAAACACCGGAGACAGTAGCATCTAAAGACTTTACACAACCTGTCACTCTGTCAGTATTCCCCTCCGTTTAGGTTTGTAAATTCCCTTTGTCTTTCCCTGCACCTCTTTCTCCCTTTTTTTCTCCTGCTTTTTGTCACTCGATAATATGTAAAACACAGAGAGCCCTCACTTTTGACCACAATTTGGTCCAAAAATATATTCTCTCTGTGGCAAACATACAGAAAGAAATTAATTGAACACATTTCATTATAGCCTAGTGTATGACTAACGGCACTAACGAGTTTCAAAGATGGGAGTTATTAAAGAAGAGCGGTCTTGTGGTATAAGTAAAACTCTTGTTTTACCCATTCTGATTCAGTGAGTTACTGCCTGCCTGTAAATCATATTCATTTTTACTGTTATTTAACTATAACTTGGGACCCACTGCAAGCCACGTAATTGCAGTAACGGGCCTCAATTGGCCTGTTGAGTGAAAGAATAATTAAAATGAAAATTAAATCTTAGAGGGTAAGTTAAGAAAACCAAACTCGTATGACCGAAGAGAAAATTAGAGGAATATAAATCTCTGCATTAAAATAGGAGACTGCAACTGTCAACCACTTACAAAAACCAACTCGGAAGCTTTTTCCATTGCGGTTATTAGTGACAAGTCCAATGAGAAAGCTCGCTACCTCAGTTCAATGATTCAAACCGCATTAGCATCACATTACTGTCAAATGGCTACTTACATGTAACAAAACCCTCTTGAATGAAAGGATAAAGTCCGGCTGTGCTCACATGCACTTAAGTGTTAAGGTTAGAGAGGGTTTTTACTGGACAAGAAAGATTTCCGACCAATGTGTAAGTATTCCACTAAAATGAAACTGTTCTTTTACTTTGCAGTTCATCATGAAAAATATGGCAGCATGGTGCATGAACATGGATATTTGTGCAAGATTTACTCATCAAGTGTAAATAATCACAACATGCAAGGGCCTTCAATCATACTTATCCATGCTAAAGAAAAAACAGAGACAGTTTTTATTTTGTTGTTTGCTGTTGAGTTTCGGGTTAAGAATAAAGTCAGAAAATGGGGATGATTCTACAGATTTACATAAAAAAAAAAGCACTTTTGTTGTCAAACAACATTTGAGGTTTGACGTATTCAGCAAGAATGTAAATCCAAGGCGCTCACGAGTTTTGTTGCTTGTCTTCTCTATTTGAATTAATAAATACATTTAACTTAACCTCATTCAGTCACAAAGAATTAACCAACTTAAATTTTTATTGGCAAAAACTGTCTTCTGTTTCACCTAAAATGCACAAAATTCCATTGTAGAAAGCCAAATACATACATCCATTAAATTAGCAGAGGTCATCTTGGTTCTGCAGGCCTATCACGTGAGGTCTGCATATTTATGTATTTCAAAAGGACAATAATGAGCATTGTGGTCTTTTCTGTTTCATGAAAGCCTTAAATTTTGTTTGAAGATACCGGCATTCCCTTTACTGTCTCTAAACACACCAAAACCGGCACAGTGTCTATATATAGGCTACGGTATCCAATCCTGTCACTCGACAGTAACCTTCAATGGATAGACAACAGCTGAAATTAAAAATCTTTCTTGTTCAATCATTTCAGGCAGTTATTATTTGTTGTACTAATTATTTTCCATCACATTTAAATATAACAGAATAATCTCAAATGATGATCAACACTCTTGAGTGACGCCACATTAACCTAGGAAAGCAGTTCTTGTATTCTGGTAGAGGAGCACAAAGGCAGCAATGTCAGATATCTTTGTTGGAGGAGCATAGTCCTCAGACACAGTCACAACCTGCAGCATGTCCTCTGGGAAACCATAATATGGCAGATGGACAGAGCTGGCCAGAAACACACACACATGAGAGTGTGTGAGTCCGCTCAGACAAATGATTTCACCTCTCATGAAAATTGGCAGAAATGGTGTTCATATTTTTTCTTTTCTTTTTTACTTCTCAATGGTGGTACATTGAAAATCCTTCTGTTGCAGACAAAAAGACATTTGAGGGTGTCAAAATGCTCTCAGGATTTGCATACCAGTCAAGCCAAAACCAAAAAAATAATAGCCCGAACTTGGCAATAATCATTAGTTGCAGCTCTGTTCTATAGCCACCACTTCTCTTCTATTTAAGTGTCTCTCACCCCTTTTTGCTCAGGTTTAATTGACTATTGTGGCAGATGGGGTGGCGGTTGGTCTGTGGGAATCAATGTCTTCATTGTGGAGCTGAGAGAGAGATTAGCAGCTAGTTAGCACTAGTGAAAGATGGCAGCTGGCACCATTAACCTCCCCTGTCACACACACAGGAAATACGGGTGTACAGTAAAACTATAGCTGGGCTTATCGGTAACACTCGAAAAAAAAAAAAAAAACCCGAAAAACGACTGTCGTTTGCACCCTCCCATGATAAATGTTGACTTGAATTTAAAAAGGTAAAAAAAAACACAAAAACTAAAACCCAACAAATCAAGCAAGCCATACAGTACAACAATAAAATGAGGGCTTAAAAGTGTTTTCACATTGAGTGAAATGCTATAGATCCCGCACAAGAGAAACAAGACAGCTCAGTACAATGATCTGTCTGCCTTGCGAGAAAGCTGAGACGTGAAGGCTTTGCCGCTGAGGCAGAGCAAACATTCATCATGTGATCTGACCCAAAAAGTGACGACAACAGCTGCTGACAATGGCTCCCATTTCATTAAGGCATCTGAAATGCTCCCCACCAATTTTACAGCGGGTGTTTGTTTTATATTTTGTTACCATAAGTAAAATTCCTAAACAGACGGACACACGCAAATGGATAATTGTTAAAAATCATTCACTGTCTCATGTGTCCCGTGAAAAGCGTCCTCTGTTCCTAGGCGCATTGAGTCCAACAGGCTAAAAAACAAAAAAAGGAAATGAGGAACTAAGTTGTATTGATTGCTCTGTGGGCTACAAACGATCAATCCAAGCTTCCCAGATCTTCAAATGCCTGACTTTGTCTACTGTCAGCACCACAAACTCTTCACATGAAAGCACCTGGAAGAAAAGGACTTCTTAGAAACGACTCAACCCGGATTAATTGTTGCAGCTCCACAGCTGTTGATTGTAAACTAATCAGAATCAACAGCTGATTTGGATAGGCTTCAATCAACGCGGCCGGTGGATTTTCATCACAATCAAACATGTCCAAACAAAACAAAAAGCCAATAATTCAGGCCAATGTCATTGATATAAGAAGTTAACAATACAGAGATGCTGATGATGTTAAAAACATGCTTAACTGCAGTGTAGTTTTATTTAAAGAAAAAACTGCATATGCTACACTAAAAGTGCCAACTACAAACAGTTGGTCATTCATGCAGAGCACACTACATACAATGGGTAATTCAGCAGTGCTGTTAGCTTCTTGTTGAAAAAGAAGAATACATCCTATATACATTTTATGAATACATGGCAAAAGGTTTTCTACTAGGCAGGGCGGAGATGAGTCTTGCAGAAAAGCACAAACAATGATACCCTCACTCTTGCATATAAACTAGTGCGCATGCATTATACAGCCAGTGTCCCATGAGAGAAATTATTAAATTTCCTCCTTGGTTCCCTCCAGGACTGCCAAGCCTGGTCAGAGCAGATCAGAGTAGGAAAACTAACAGGGTTCGTGCTGCTGCCCAACCATCTTCAGAGAGCTGTCTCTTTCCTCTATGACTGCAGGGACTGAGCGAGTGTCAGTTACAGGGCTACTTCTTCATCTGGGTCAAATCAAGTTCAACAACAGCTTCTAACAGTCCCCAATCGAGGCGTGTTTTGACACGATGTCGCAGCATTGACACAATTTTCACATTTGCAGGATATTCAATGCACTGAACGACTGCTGCGATCCTGCACAAATTCGAAGTACACGGCTGTCGCCCTAAAATAAAACTGTTTTTCTTGTTTTGTGGAGGGGAAGCGGCTGGCAGCAGTGAGCCTGACAGTCTGCTCGGCTGCATATTTTGACATGGGAACATTTTAGAAATCCCTTCTTTTTTTGGGGTGATTAAGTATTCATCACAGAGCAGCATGGATCATTTTGGCTTGATCTTTTGGCTGACAGTCATCTAATTTTGACATGGGAAAATATTAACTGAACATCATCTAAAAATGATAAAATCCTCAAAGATTAAACATGGTCCACGCTGACCTTGTTGAAACTCATCTGCTTTTCAACGGGGGCGTAATCTAATATGCCAACTATGAACAGCTGGGGGCAGATTTAATTCAACTGACTGTATTTGTTATCCTTCCGTGTTCTTCGGGCTATAAACCAGTGTTACCCAGTGGCCAAAACATGGGTGAAACAACTCCTAGCAGCATGTGTAGATGGACAGGGAGAGACTTACAAAGAAAAACAACACAGAGGCGGTTTGAAAAAGGAACCCAACGTGACATTAGCATTTATACCATCATTTATATTAGGACAGGAAATTATCCTGCTTCCTGGCTAACACACCCACCACAACTGCATTGCCTTGCCTCTGTTACGCTCACATTGTGGTTGCAAACAGGTAATTACGACGCGGCTGTTGAGCAACACCTTGAGCTACGCCGCGTCTCCTCTCCCCTGGGAGAAACAAAGGAGTGGGCAAGAGAGGTAACACGATATAGATGGGTAGTGTGTGTCTTCTGTTGCACTCAGACGGTGTGTAGCGCAGCAGCTCTTTCTTCCCCTCTAGTCTTACAAGACCCACGTCACATCACCGCGTTGAACATTTATCTTCAACCGTTTTTTTTATTTCAAGTCTGCTGTTATCACGCAGATAGTGCGTTGCGTGTCTGCCAGCTGCCGTTCACATTCAAGAACGGCCATGAGTGCTTCAGTGAGTACGAGTGTGCATTCATCATCTGTGCACGTCTGCTCCCAACAGTGACGCGTAGTGAGAGGATGGAGCTGTAACCCGAGCAGGGGGAGATCAGCTGTCACCTTTTTTCTCAACTGATTCACTGCTCCTGTTAACTCTTTGATATTCCAAGCCTGTGTTAAGTGATACGTGCGTGTCCACTGGTCTACTACCGCCAATGGATGATGTTTATAATTGCGTTTTGGAGGGAGAGAAATAGTTAAAATAGCAACTTGCTTCCATGGCTGTAAAACGTGGCCCCTCCTTTTTTGTGCGTGTGCTTTGAGAATTAAGGGTACGGATGAATCGTATAAGATGCCAAAATTTTAATAGTGCTGCTTCTATCATTGCCTATAACTATCAAGAGAGCTGAAAACGCGATACAAAACCACTAATTTATTGATTCAGGCTGTACTGTTGTGATGTTTGCCAAGGGATTTCATTGAACAGATGTAGTGACATCTGAGCTCTTGAGCTGCTTTTGTTTTCTCTTGGCAGGTGCGTGACACTACGGCGTGAAACCTTGCAGGCTGTTGTATTACAGTTGTGAAGTGTTATAATCTACTGTTGAGATTTGCGCTTCTGGTCACATTCTCAAAACTCATAAAAACATGATTTATATCCTGTTAAATGACATCACTCCACCACCACAATCTCTCACACGGCGGCAGCAAATCTGGCGATTTCAAGCCGTGGTGCAACACACATACACACACAACCTGCGTTACACACAACACCTACCTCCATGGCAAGTGCGGCTGTTTGCTGGTCGTAGTGATTGAGAAGGTTGGGCATGAAGGTGGTGTTGTACGTTAAATCCTGACACATTCTCAGTCTGATGGGCTCACAGCTGAACTCGCTGTGGCTCTCGATGAGGCCCATGTGAATGGACACGCTGGGAGCTACTAAAAAGAAAAGGAGCAAGAGTGGAGGGACAAGGACAAAGGAGGGACAGACGGGTCGGCAGGAGACTCCAGCTGTTCCAGAGGAAGTGTCTTTCGTGCATCTCCCGCCGAGTAATGCTCGCATCTTTGAGTTGGTCATCCTGCGGTGGCCGGGCTACCTGCCCTTGAGGTCAACAATTTCAGGATGCTTTCACACAGAGTTCATTTTCAAGGGTAGTGAGAAGAGGGAAAATCCACCTTCTGCTCCTTCAAGTACACACGTGATTGAGGCCTGAATCCTGCGCAGGTCTTCCTGTCTGTTGCAGTGAGACAAAGCGGCATGAATTGAGCTGCTGCTCAAGGTGCTTCTCCAATTCTCAATGTCGCTGTGACGCACTTTCAGATGGCGTCTTTTCTAAAGAGTTTTTCTACATCTCAGTAATCCTTCGGTCAGAGACAAATCCCATGCCTTCATCTTCGGGTCCCTAAAGGAGGGTTTCACCTCCAGCAGACTCTCCCCTGGGTTGGTCTCCTCTCACTCTTCCAGCAACACGTGGAGAGGATTTTTAAAAAACCCCTTCCGCATTGACAAATATACGCTCCAAAATTCTTTGAGTCTTCTGGATCGTCTGGAAGTTGGATTCCTCAAGCTGGTCCTGCAGGTCTGCAAAGACAAAGAAGAGGGGCTCAGTGGTCAAACAAGCAGAATGGGCTTGTACCAAGTTGTATTGTATCTGCCACTGAATGTGATAAGCCACACCCTGGTCAAGGCACAACAAAGACTAAAATAACTGGTGAAAAGTATACTTTCGAACTACATTATCAAGGCATATCTGAAGCAACCCCGCATGCACTTCTTCTGACCGTGCACAGGTGTTGTAATTAATTATCCAGAGTGTCCCAACAAGGGTCACCATTTTGCCAGGAGAGCGAAGCACGACATCTACGGCGGCTTTCTGGCAATTAACGACGCTACACCTGCGGATGATCCGGCACCACTCCCACCCACCGCCCTCTGTCACCATGTTTGTGCGAGCGAGGGTGGCCGGGGCAACAGTGACGCTCCCCCCGCGTCGTCTCTTTAAAAAATAAATTAAAAAATGACAGAAACATTAATGTTCCCGCCCGTTTCCCTCCGCCACGCGCGAGGCTCTCTGTGACGCCTCCGCAGCGACGACAGCTAGCTAACATCGCGCTAAAAAAAAAACGGTTAAATTGCAGCCGCGCGAGCGCTCGTGCGACGTCAACCAATAGCAGGTGGACGAGCGGCGCGTCGCGGCTTTTTTCGCCCCGCTTCAGCCACGGGCAGAGCCTGCTTTTAGTTTTTTCTTGTTTTTTTAAAACCCTAAACGGTTTAGGAGACGGACGTCAACGAGCAGCGCATCCTCCCAGTTGGAACCACGCACGGTGACACGCCAGGGTCAGTGAGGGAGCGTATCAATCTTCGGAGCTGCGTGCGTGTGTCACCGCAGCGCCGCTGGTGCACCGTTCTTATCAATTGCAGGTTCGTAGACGTCGCGAACAGAGCCGAGGGAGGGAAGAAAAAAAAAAAGAAGCTAAAACTACAACATTGTTAGTTTTCAGCGTGGCAATTTGGGAAATTAAAGGTGCGGGGTGGGTTTACCTCGTGTGGGTAGAGAGCTCGTCTCCGCCGGCTGCGTGCTCTGCAGTCCTCCGCTGCTCCGCGGTTTGCAGCTGGTTGCCTGCAGCGTGCAGCCGACACGGCAGCGGGGCCGCGCAGGCAGCGGGGCCGCGCACAGCACTGACAAAAATCCAAGCCTGATCCTATAAAACAGCTCTGGCGGCAGATGAGCCTTGACAAGGACAACGCTGTTCGCTAGATGTTCACAAATATATGTATGTGGTGGAAAAGGCTTTCTAAAATAAAGTGGCTGCTTCTCAATTATAGCAACACTAACGACCTGTTGGTGCAGATCATGCTGTGCATTGAGGTCAGCAACAATGTGACTGCTTATTTTTTCTATTTAGTTATTCCAAATTAACTTTCATAAGAGATGTTACCAAAGGTGTTATTCTATTAGATTTTTAAAAATGTACTTAAATTTAATTTAGTGCGTTTGCATTACATTGTGGGGTGTTTACATTTATTTCAAGGGATAGTAGAATACATTCGGTCCACCGTCACTAAAGCAAACCCAGAGTAATAAACAAAGTAGTGGTATTCTCTGACAGCGTGAGGAAGTAAAAACGAGAACACAGTGATTCAAGAGAAACAGTCATGGGGCATGAAATTTCTCATTTTGATTAATCAATCTTTAGCGTATATTTAAACTTGATGAATTTTATGTGCGTATCTTAAGTCAGATGGATGATCAAATAATAAATGGCCTTGTCACAGGGGATTTTTTGGAAAACGTGTTAAAAGCACATTGTCTTCTTTACTTGGATCAGCTATGTTATTACTCTAACTGATAGTCATGCAAAAAGAAAAAGTGTACCAACCAAAGGGTTGGATTAGTTGCCCAGGGAAACAAGTTATTTTAATCCACCTTTGCTTTGAACAAGGAGATAACATGAACACCTGATAAAGGCGGAAAAATGAATGTGAATATTGTTGGGATGTTTTTGATTGATTTGTAGTTTGTGAATTACCATCAAACATTAAATTACATCTGCCTAGAACAAGACAAGGCATAGAAAGAAAAAAAACCCGGAACCGCTATCATTAAAAAGTTTTATTAAAAATATGCAATCTATTTAAAAACAGAAAGCAAACACAGATATATATACATGGCACGTTTTAAATAGCATTTAGCAATACAGAGTTTACAATGCCTAATCAACTGATTATATTAGTTTCGCTCAGTCTGACTGCCTCATGCAAGGTCTGGCAAAACCTTACATTTTCCTTTTTTTTCTCTATTTAAAACTAACTTGCACTACA
>CAESWR010001100.1:489339-503113 GCA_903171835.1 Mullus surmuletus | reverse complement strand
CTGCTGGCCTCCTCCCCTCCCTACTTCCATCTCACTCCGATTTCCCTTCGTCATCCCCTCTCCTCCCCCCGCCCTCCAAACCCCCCCCGCCCGTCTGCTGACACAGCACACACACCGAACACATGAATGATTCTTCTACGTCTTCCACTTAAAAACTGATTTGCTCGGCACCTCCCTGCTGGGGGGGGGGGCAGCAGCAGCTACATGTCTCAAATGACCAAAGCCAGAGTCAGAGCGCTGAGAAAGGACACAGACATTCACACTCCCACTTCATTTCCTCCACTACGCTGAAGTCACAGCAGTAAACCGACCATCAAACCTCCTGAGACGACTTCACCGCACTGATCACATCACAACAAGGTGAGTGATCGTCTGTCCTGGCGACTTTGTGAGGTCAAACACGGCTGAGATGACGCAGATTAATCTGCTTTAATTCAAGGGGGTGGGTCGAGTTCTCACAGTGGACCTCCAGTGACCCCCAGTGGTCCAAAACTATCTCTCAGGCGCTTCTCAATGTCTCTTCTGTTTCAGTGTGTGTCTCCTATCTGGCCTTTCAAAGTAAAGGTCTATAAGAACTACAAAGGTTTCACGATTGAGAATAGAATTGTGGCTTCTCCCAAAAATCTCTGAATTAAAATGTAAATCTGCATGAGAAAAAAGGGATGGAATTCCAGTGAAAAGCACTTTCAACTGTTTCACAATTGTCCGCTGCTCATCACAGGTTGTTCCCCTCAAATATTACATCAGCACAAACACTACAAAGACTCAACTGTTGGAGTAAAGCCTCCGCCACACTAACCAAACACATGAATGAACGCCTGATTTCCTACCAGAGCTGATTTTCTGCCCGTTAATAAGATTTCCTACCATGAAAACCCATTCAGGCAATTTCGACTAACACCAGATTATCTGAGACACCACAATAATCTCAAACTTCTCGTCGAGGAGGAGGATCATCATCTGACTGTAAACCGCGGCTTCGTCCACCAGAGGGCAGCTGTCATCTTTTAAAGCCTGTTACCAGTCTCACTCACAGGATCTGAGCTGCAAAGATGGTTTTCATTAACAGATATTGCAAAGGAACATTGTGTTTAAAATTCTCCTGCTCTCTCTGAACACGTCTTGTGGCGGAAGAAACACGTTTCTGATCTGAATCTGTTGAAACAAGCCAACAAGAGCACAACATGAGAACGGAAACCATGAGAACGAAGCCCAATAAAAGCAACTAAAAAGGGTGTTTGTTGAGGTTGTGTCTGATTAAAATCTGATTGAGTGAGCAGATTGTGGGCGGGACTTCTGTATCCGGTGCAGTCAACCTCCATTATCAGAAATCCCGTCATAGCGAAAGTCGACACTAAACGAAATCAATCCGTTTAACTGCTTCTGCTTCGGGTTCCTATTTCCTGCCACAAACAGTTTCAGGAAGGGGGCGTTTTCCTTTAACGACCCAGTGACTCTTTATCACCAGGTGCCCCACTTCAAACACCACACTGCTTTTTATGAAACGGCACAATAACGCCATTTCAGTGGCGAAATAGTCAATTATGTAAAAAGACAGGGCAAAGTCTGAGGGCAGCGCAGGGCGGTTGACCTTTCACCCTGATCCTGGCTGCTCTTACAGCCGCAGTAATCTGTGAATCATTCCGAGTCCTGGCGTCACGTCTCTGGACCAACTCGAGGTCTCGACTCTTTCCAAATGAACCTTGAGTGTTTAGCAACAAGTAATTTGACCACATGTTGCACCATCAAGTCAAAGAAAAAAAAAACTCGAAAGTGACCTGGCAGCTGTTGGGAACACGTGTGCGGCTATTTCTGCTGGACTGACTCACATCTGGTGCATTTTTTTATTTTTTTTAAATCCAGCAACACTTGGGGGTTTTAGGTTCTTTTAAAAAAATTCCCCAAAAAGGTCTCTTCCTTTTCGAAGGCGAATATTTGATCATGTATCCGCTTATCAGGTACATATCCCAATTAAAAGGAAGATGAATTAGATCTATTGGCAAGGAATCTCCAGGAACTCCTTGTAAACATGGTCAAAGGTGAGAGCAACACCACGCCACACTTTTGGAGTGAGGAGGAAACCAATCACTTCATCAGTGTGATGAAAGACACAAACATCCTGGCATTTGGAGACGCTAGAAAGTAGCGGGATAGACAGATCCACAGAAAGGGGAGCGCAAAGTTACGCCAAGCAGGGTTTGTAGCAGACCTTCTCCGTGCGTGGCTGCTTTGATCGCCATATCACCATTGATTACAATCACCATGGAGACAGGAACAACCCTGTTTGAGCACCATGGAAACGCCTTATTCACAATGTTTCACTCACTGCAATATGGACCTTAACCCCAAATAGTGACTGACTGTAAACATAGTCAGTATTCTCCTTATAAAATATGATTAATCAGAGCAGGAGGCTGGGAGACGCCTATAAAACAGCCGCTGTGTCCAACCCCGAGTGGATCCAGCGACGCTGTTTCCCAGCTGTGTCATTCAAAGCTGCTCTACGAACCAGATGACGTGAGACACATCAGCAGAAAAACCTGTCTGATGTTTGCTTGAAACAAGTGAGAACGCTGGCGATTCCGGTTGACGCAGCCCTCAAGGAAAACAGACAAATGCGCCCGTCCTTGTCAGGGGATCTCAGCCTCCCGTCTGATGATGCAGCAATGGCCAGCCAAGTGGGATGACGCTGTTAAAAGCATCGGTCACCAGAAAGTCTGTGCCAGAGTCACAAAATACAAACTTTTCAAAGTGCATCGCTCATTAGACACAAACTTTACACCTTGGGCTGCGGAAACGACAGGAATGGATGAGAAACACAATGACTGTGTGTGTGTGTGGATGTCAGCGCTGCGCTCCAAGTTGTGTAATGCAGAGTGTTTGCTGAGTGGTTTCTGGGTCGGAGAACCCTTTGTAGGCCTGCCAGTGTCGCAATGCAGGGAGGAGGGGGAGGAGGCTTTAATTAACAGGAGATCCCTCCAACACACACACACACACACACACACACACACACACACACACACACACACACACACACACACACACACACACACACACACACACGTCTACTTACACAGTAGCTTGGATGATGGCAGAACCTGCATGTACCTGCATATAGTGTGTGTGTGTCCAAACTTAAGGGTGTGTATTAACTGATCAATATCTGTTTAAAAGAAACCTGAGTCATCCATTAAGACTAAGCTGCCATCTTCTTCACAGAGACCAGAGGAGTCTCCAGGATGATTCATCACTTTGTAAAAGCGCTGCATGTGTCTGACAAAATGAGACGAGCCGCCTGCTTCCCTGACATTGTTACAGACGCCGCTACACCTCCCCTCCCCCAACACCCATAATTACATGGGGGTGATTACAAGACGAAAACGCCTCCATCAAATTGACACATCCGATGTGTATCAGATCCTGTGATGTTTGGGCTCTGCTGCAGGGAGCTGCCCTGCATCTGAGATGAGAGGAGGCATCTTCGTTCAGGTGATTAGGGAGGGGTTTTTTTTACATCATCATCACTCATGTCTGTGACACCGGGGATTCCTGCCCAGATCCGGGAGGCTTTGCTTCGCTGCAGCACAAATTAAGAGCTTGACACTGCAGCATGATTACCCGAAACATCCACCGCCACATCTTTGTCATCTTCTCAAGCGAACTGCCTCTCCAATTACCAAATGCCCTTAAAAAGTCATTATGTTGCTCAATGACAAATGATAACACATTTGAAATACAACTATTGTCATTTGCTTTAAACAGAATTAACAGTATCTCTTAAATAAAGGTGATTTGCTCATCACTTCATCTGCTGATAACATCGTTTGTTGTTTACCAGATTGATATAGAACTTGGGTGGAATTCACACTAAAACAATATTTAAAAAAAAAATAGATAAAAACCCTCTTCAATAGGAGTAAGTATTTTTCTAATGTACTTATAGGGTGTCACTTAAGTTCAGTCCTCTAAAAGCATTACTATTCAAGGAGGTTTTTTGGCACAAAAGGTCCATTATTATTCAGCATTAGTCTCAGATACAGAAAATCAGATGAAATGGATTCTGTGTACCCGAGTAGAAGTACGTGTCCATGAGATTGTGAGAACAGATGTTTGGGTAACAGGGCGTGGCCACTGGCTCTTTGTGTGTGTGTGTGTGTGTGTGCGTGCGTGTGTGTGCGTGTGTGCGTGTGCGTGTGTGCGTGTGTAACATGGTGTCGGGTTTCAGATTGGGACCTCGAGTTATTTGCAGAGAAGAGAAGCTAAAATCAGACATCAAGGTAATCTGATTCCACAGAGCTGTTTATGCTCTGAGATTTTTGTACATTTTAGGCATTAAAATTAAAGGGCGAAAAATTGAAAACTGCATTGTGTCAAAACCAAAATGAGATAAGGCTTAAAAATAATTTCACTTACCTCGATTTAGTAATATTAGAGGTTAAATACAATGCAAAGTTGCAGAAAGTGGATGGGTTATTATGAGAAAACAAAATGTACAAAATGCCACAAAGAAAAAACACGACCACACAAAATAAAAACAGATGTTGCAAAATGCAGGCGCTAATGTTCAACGGAAATGCAAAAACTGGTCAAGCAAGAAAGGAAAGGTGACAGCAAAGAGGAAGTGATGGGATCTAAAGAAAATACTGGCTGCTGGTTGGTTGGTTGGAGTGGGTGGGCTTAGGAGGGCAGGGGGTGGAGGTAGGGGGGGTAACTGAGGAGAACAAAAGTGTGATGATGATTATGCCAATGAACATGGAAGTGCCAATGAAAACTGAGGAGGATGTGGGAGGGATGGTTTCCATGCCTGAACCGGTTTATTTTACCTGCTGTTAAGTTCAGGTTTGGCATCTTAAACACTTTGCCGCCCTCCGCGCTCTTCTTCACGGCCTCCTCTGGATTGCGGACTGGGGAGTGGATGAGTGGAACCTGGGGCGGAGGCTGCTGAATGTCGAGGGTCTCCAGCTCGGCCTTGCTCTTCTGGGGGGAGGCCTGAGAGAGGAGGCAGTAGGTGCTCTGGCTGGGAGCCTCTTCCTCCACCTCTGGCGGTGGGGCTACTTTTGCTGGAGCAGAAACTGGAGATGCATCCTTCTGCTCGAAGGTCAGATCGTCATCCATGGAGAGCTCGGGGGCCTTGGAGGATGCAAACTTGGAGGTATCCAGAGCCTCGAGGAACTCGTCGATGACACCCCTGGGTGGTCTCTCAATGAATTCAAATTCCTCAGACGAGACTTCGTGCTCAGAGACCTCCTCGGCCACCTCTGGCTCGTCCAACTCCATCTTCAGGTCGCTCTTCTCGGTTTCCACCTGGAAGCTAGCAGGGTTCTTGGCCATCGCTTCCAGGACTGGAGACAGGGAGTCTGCTGTTGGTGACTCCGAGTCGGAATCCTCAGCAGGGGTCTTTTTGCTCTGGAAGTCGAGTGGCTCGAACCTCTCGGTCTTTTTAGGAGAATCGTGGCTTGAAAACCAATCTTTCTGCTCAATCTTGACAGGTTCCTCTTCTTTGACCTTAGTTGGGGTGGTTTCCTCAGCTTCCTTGACAAGATCAAATGCACCAAAGCTTTTATCATCTTCAACTTTTGCCTTGTCAGCTTTAACCTCCATCTCCTCAGTCATCTCCTTCAGCAGGGACACTTTGGCATCGAAAGCAAACGGGTTGTTAGCGGACAGATTGATTGGAGGGTTGGGCGACTCCATCATCCTCCGTTCGAGAATGGGGCTCTGCTCCTCCGGGCTTCCCTCAGAGGAGCCAGAGTCTATTTTGTCAGGGTTGAGCGGGGAAGTCTTCAGGATGTCTGGAAGTGACGGTGGAAGAGCGGAATCCTCCTCTTCCTCCTCCTCCTCATCATCAAATTTCAGCCCAGGTGAGAACTGACTGACTGACTGCATGAGAGAGTCAGCTGCCATCTTGCCCGTCTCAAATGTTTTCCCCTCGTCTAAGAAAGATGGTGGGCTATCCTGGGATTCCGCAGTCTGCCCATACTGGACCAGATCCGGAGTGGGACTCTCTGACATTTTAGTAGCCGTATGGTCAGATTTCGAATCCCCAAAATGAGAGTAACCACTGTCAGCCAGTGGGGAGAAGCCCTCAAATGGGTTGTTGTTCTTCTTCACCTCATACATGAAGTCATCATCCTCATCAGACTGGTCACCATGCAGGTCTGGCTCATACTTGGAAGAGCTTAGGGAGGCTGTGTCCTTGGAGAAGGTATCCATGGAGACCTTGGAGTTGTCTTGAGATGATAGGAATGGTGAATCCCAGTGCTCTGTTGGGTTAGAGGAGGCAACGTGAGACTCGGGGACCTTCATCTGGGGAGTCACGGGGGAAGGGCCGGTGGAAGACCTGCCTGAGCTAATCAGCTTCTCCTCAGGTGAGAAGGACACTCCGCTGTCTTCACATGGATTATGTGGCCCTGGATCTTTCCCTAAACTCAGGTATTGACCAGCTAATGGATCTAGAAGGTCTTCCTCATTCTTACTACGGCCCGGTCCAGAGTTTCCCTCTTCACCCTCCCATGGCATGTTCTTGGAAAGACTAGTGGGGGGTTCAGTGGAGAAGGAGCCCAGAAGTGTAGCAGATCCTGAAGTAGGGGGCTGGTTGGGGCTCTCGGTCAGAGAGAGCTCTTCCAGAGAATCGGGGGAGTGAAGAGGGGAGAGAGGAGAGATGGGAGCAGGGGAATCACCCTTCTGCCCAAGTGCTTGAGTAGAGAGGGAGGAGGGAAAATGCAATACAGCACATATCAAAGACATACTCCATTCCTTACAGTGCCCACCATACCTGGGTCGAACCGTGACTGAAAACATTTGGGAGATTAACACCAAACAAGTGCTGCTGAAAGCTTGGCTGTGACTGGCAGGCATTTGCCAAGTGACTGCTCATTTATGTGTATTCCAAAAAACACAGCTGACACTACAGCTGTGTGTGTAGGGCAAAAGCATCTACCTCTCAAATGGCCACCACTTCTAAAATAGTTTAATCTTAACAGCATCATGCACCTGGGAACCCCAAAAGTCCAACGTTAGTCATCTCCCGCTACACCTAATGGACAAAATCACATGTTGAGACAAACGGGTTGTGGGCGACACTGGTGGTGACAGTGTGGAACTGTGCAAATGATGCATTGATGTTTGCTTTCTCTTGCAAATATGTCAGATATCAATGTCAATGAATTATCACTCAAGTGCAAACATCAATTCTCAGCAATCGTGCTTCTGTAACAAAGGGAATTTTATGTCCAATGTGACATGAACTGTGCCCCAATTGAAAACATTTGAATGTGATTTTCTGTTTGGAAAAGTAGGTCAAGTAATAACTCAAATAGGGAGAAAATCTAATTTGACAGTAGGTCAGGCAACATTTTTACAACTTTGGTTGTCAGCTGTGGTTTTGGAATAAGCGCATGATAAATAGCTGATCACAGGCCAGGGTGCTTGGGATTGATTACGAGCCGCCACAGTCAAGATTTACCAGCACTTGGCTGGTGGTTGATACGTCTCGCTGGTCAGATGCCGGACGGTAACTACATTTTTTGCCCCAGGTCTGGCGCCAATAAACCATGCCAAATGTGTCTTTCAAACCATAGAGTGGTGATGGATAATGATTCCTCTCAGCACTTGTCAAATATGGTTGAGTTATTAAAATATACAAACATCAAGAATGTTTCTGGTCTGTTGACCTCTGAGGAGAATCATTACACCTCTCTCAACGACTTTGAACCATGTCAATCTAGTCTACAGCAACAATCATGTGAGTCACAATGCAGCACAAACACAAGCAAAAACACAAACTTAGGTGTTTCAAAAAGGGACAGCTGTACAAGCATCTAGAGATACACAACCTACATACTTTTTACATGCAGGGGGATTTTTTGCCACTTAATCTAAGTGACTGGATAACAAACAAGGGTGGAACTTAAGTGGAGAGACAACAGAGTAAGGAGGCAGCGAAACACAGCGAGCAGAGAGAACTTGCCTGTAGGGAATTGCATCAGAGGATGAGGATGAGCTTTAGTAGGAGAAGGTACATCTGTGGAAAAAACGAGAGAAAGCAGCAAAGAGTGCAATCAGTAAGCATGTAGGCCCTCAAAAGAAAGACAGGAAGTGACAGGAGCCTCGTTGCAGAAGAATGTCGTAGAGGCTTGTGGCCTTAGCAATCCTACAGTCCCTGGCCAGCTAACATCTGCTATGCGACTCCCTGGGAACAATTAGGTCCTTCAGCCACAGCAGTCGGGATCCAGACCGAGACATTTTAAAATAACTGTTGCCGCTCTGGATGACATCAACAGTATAAAGAGGCACTGTGCTGTAGTTACACTGTCAGTGTTTGTGGTTACCAATCATCGGCTAAAGGAAGTGTTTGAAATTGTGTATATCACACAGGAAGTCACGCAATGTCACCAGTAGGTGAGCGAATGTGTTATGGTCAACTTGGTTAATTCGTCTGACTGTAACTGTTGCCCTTTACGCAAGTCTGGACTGTCAAAGGCAACTTCAGACACTGGATCACACTTCTAACCCATTATTTCAAGATTTCATTAATGTAAGGAATTTGAATTGACGCAAAACACTGATGGGACGCTACCAGGATCCTGACATTCATGCTAACCAGTTTCAGACCAGTCCTCATTCTCCATATCTGATGTGGAGAGAAAATTATCTCAACCTCGGCTGTCATGATAACTGTGGCGCCATGATGCTGCGTTCTACTTAATGCTGAGAGTCTCCACAGGGGCGTCTTAATTACAGCTGCTGTGTCCTCCATCGGTCTAGTTAAAGAAAACCAGGGGGAGACACATGGGTGCCTGTGGAGTATTCCTCACCCAGATAGTTTGCATAAGAAGAGCAGCTGCAGAGCAAGACATTGAGCAGTCACAGTGACTGAAACTATGTACATTTCTAACGAGTATTGTTTAACAGCTCCAAGGATTCCTTCTGGCTATGAGACGACGACAGAACTGACAGGACAACAGGAACATCAGTGTCACGACTGAAGCAACAAAGACGAAAGGAGATGGTATAAACATGTTTCAGACAAAGGCTGAACAGCACATTTTGTCTGTAGCATGACTGCAGCGATTTGATGCAGTGACTTTAAAAATGGGAGGAAAGCTGATTGTGAGCGACTGTGCAGTGCAGCCACAATGCAGCCATGAATGAAATTAGGGAGAGGAATGTGGTATTTCTGGTTCTTTAACCCAAATCCACTTAATTCTATTATATTGACGGTCAAGAGCGTATGGCAGAAAGACACTGAGAACTCCAGGTTCTCTTGACTGGTCCACCGAAGAAGAAAGTCCCAAACATCTACTGCATGTTGTAACACTTACGAACAGAGTCAAGGCTCACGATATTTTTTTTCCTGGTTTCTTTTCTACAGGATGAAAACTACAAAAAGGCTCATCTGACACAAGAATTCAAAACATCACTAACCCCCAATGAAGGGATTACTCAAACTGCATCGGCGTCTGGTGTCCATGACGGTAAAGCAGCAGATTAGAGCTTTGGATTCCACGTAATAAGACGAGCACCGTGACTGCAGTGGCAGCAAACAACTACAACGACCAAGGTGGGTGACCCGCATCTTCCAAACCCTTTAAGATGTTTTTGCTCTTTAGTGGCTTTGATAAAATGCACAGCCCAAACTCACGCGCCAAGATCAAGGCACTGACCCAGGCTGCCCTATGTAACAAGGACTGACGCACTCACCCTTTAGGCGCAAGAAAGATTAAAGCCGAGACCATCACCCACCGCCACCTATCTACAGTGGAGATCTCCTTCACACCATATCCAGGACTTTAGCAGACAACAATTGGTGGATAGTCTGACAGTCATAGTCTGACTTTGCATAGATCGATAATCCTCTAACAAGTGCCTTTGTGCAGCACATGTTCGACCTCACACACACCAGCCTAAGGCAATAATCCGGAGAAGAATTTGAAAAATACAGACAGCAGGAAGCCAGTGAAAAGCAGAGGAAGGGTTGCAGATGCCCAGCAGGAGGCAAGGGGCTGAGAATCAGGCGGCAGCACAGGCTTAGGGAAGGTTTGTTGTGGTGCAGAAGATCAACATGGACCGATTCATTGTGATTAATCTGGGAGCTCAAAGTGCCGTGAGATATTTGATTATCAGTCCATGTGAAAAGTCAGCAGTAATCACAAGATGATCATGAAGAAGCCAAATTGATTGTCAGCCGGTTTGTTTGGTTACCTCTTTTGTCTACATTTTGGTTCCAGCGATGAAGATCTGGAATTGAACCAACCAAAAGACACATTCAGAATTAAACTACAGCAGCGGGTCGTTTTGCTAATGCAGCGAGTGATTAGAGGGCAGCCGAGCAGATCCTGAACAGCCGAATCAATTCATCCGCCACGTCGGCTCAAACAAGGAGGACTGAGATTTTACACCAGAAAAATCGCTTCGCCAAGCAGAGTCGAGGGGGAACTTTGAGCATCTCTTACTCGATATCAGCCAAAATTAGCTAAAAAGAGAGAATTCTGATCTAAACCATTTCACAAAAACAGTCACACAGCTGTGTTGAACAGAAGTTGTGTGTCCGTCAAAAGGCGGCGAGCCGTCTGGCTCGGGTTCAATCCCTGACCTGGGCGGTGGCGGCAGCTTCTCTGCACGCTGAGGTATTTTTCTCCTTGTCGAGCTAAAAGCGTCCTGAGGGAACGCCTTCACAGCTTGACACTGACATACGACTGCAGGCCAAGGGCTCACCTGCTGCCATCTTGCACACTAAAGAACACTGTGTACCTGGAGAAAAGCAGGCTGCGCCATTGTGACTGTAACTGTGGTCCTTTAATGTCCCCCAAGGTCAAACTTTGGGAGTTAATCGAATGCCAGATGGACAGACAATTGATTTCATCGTCTCTGCTGCAGCCAAGTCTCGGTCACCACAATGGTGGCTTTGTAGCGCTGCTGAAATAAAGTCTGAATACACAAACACGGTTAGCTGTGGGTCTGCAGAGCAAAGAGCAGGCAGTCTGACCCACTCTGTTCAACTGGGGCAGCAACCGACCCTGTTATTTATCCATTTATCAGGGAAATTCAATTTCAAAAATGCTATAAAAAAATCTGTGCTACAGTATCCAAGACAAGATGCTGTCCTTAAATGGGATTGTTGCTCTAAAGATCAACATTTTCTGTAAAGCCAGAACAACGTTAAAATGTGTAAAAGCCTGTTGACATTCAGCATGGATGTGGGATCAAAGAAGCTGGAGGACTTGAGTCCACCGGCTCACAGCAGCGCAGCCTGCAAAGAGGACAGACGAGAGAATCAGGCCTCTGGCAGAAACCAGAATAACGGCGCGGCGTCCCTGATGTCCACTCGCTCGCAGCTGCTGCTGCTGCTGACAGCCACAGGTCACGTGAGCGAGCGACACCCCCGCCCAGCTGACGCCGCTAACAGGCCCCGACAGGCCGACCGTGGCTCACACAGGAGGAAGAAATGAGTGGCAGAGGGTAGAAATCAATTTCAACACTTTTCACGTGTGAAATCTCATCTTCAATCTCAATTGGTCATCAGAATCAGCCAAGAAATTGTTATTGGTGTTTGTGGGCGGAGCCAGAGGACTCGTTTCCACCTGCAGCTAAGCTACACAAAGCTAATCCACAATGACTCGTCACATTAGAGAAAGTTTCTGATATCAGAGCTGGCAGAGAGAACAACCAGCCGCCGTCTTCACAGGAAGCTGCTGAGAATTTATCGTATCCACTTATGATCCACAGCGAAACAAGATACCGGCACAGACTTGTTGATTTTCACGCCCTTCTCAGTTGCACCGCTGCAAGTTACCGTGCGCTGGGCGTTGCTCGCTCACACTGCTGCAATGACGGCTCGTTAAATAAGACTCCTCTGAGGACAATCATTGACTCTGAAAGGTCACCGAATCAAAAGAATCGATTCCAATCACAGATTTACATCCACGATCCCCTATAATCTGATATCCTATCACAGCTGAGGTAACTGTGACCCGTTTTCATCCTCAAATTATCCTGAGAAGCACTTTGGGATTTTTACTTCCCATGTAATTGTCAGTTTGATGCTCTCGTTAAGCAGAAGAGATTACAAACTTCTTTTTTTTTTAAGATATACATTTCAAGTTTCTTTTTTAATGAAAAGAATTTAAGAAAAAAACCTTAGATTTCATAAAGTAATAAAGGAGGTGTTGTTCTGTCTCCCATATTAAAACATCTCAAACAGCAGCAGAGCAGAACTCCCAGGATGCAACAGAAAACAGCTCTCATAATTCTGCTGATGGTGTCGGATTCTCGCTCGGCTAAAACAAAGCATCAATACCCCACGTACATTTTTTTTCTTCTTACATAAATTTCTTCCCTCAGCCATTTAGAAAGTAAAAATCAGCCCTGATATGATGAAGCAGCAGAAACGCAGCTCAGCTTTCGTCTCTCTGCCTTCGGCTCTGGAAACTTCTGCGCTCATGGTGGTGATAAGAGGAGCGATTTAACACAGATTAACATGCGGTTCTGGTCATATTTAGGAGCCGTGTGTGTTGGTTGGTTGGGGGGGGGGGGGGGGGGGGGCTGCATCTGCTGTGTTGGCAGAGCAAAAACAACAGATAGAAGCGGGTGGAGGGTCTGACTCTGAAGCACTTAACCCCACTCATCTGTGTCCAGGATACGGTGCAAACAACAACAACACACACGCGCGCTTAAAGCCGCGGCCACTCTGACTCCCCTCGCTTCTAATCCACCTGACCACATTACAGGCTCCTCACAAACACACACTGACGGATGTAGGTGACCCAAAAATCAGATGTAGGCCGGCGGGGAGCGCCGAGCGCCGGCCAATTAAGCGCCCCGTCAGTCAGGCTGTGCGGCGGCGGCGGCGAGACGAGCGCCACGTTCACCTTTTGCACGGCGAACCTCGGCGGTGGGTGATGTAATGTGACGGCGGGAGTCAGCAGATCCTTTGCAGCAGTGAGGAAGAGGGCGAGGTTACATCAGCCCCCCCACACACACCACGTGATGCTGCTGGTTTAACTGGGAGCCGAGGAAGACTTGAAATTGATTTTCTTACATCAATAAGGAATAAATTAGAGGACCTATAATCAGAATATGCTTATTAGCCGAGTAGAGAATCGCTGCAACACGATTAGAAGAGAGGCTTTGTGAGAAAAACATGAAAGATGAGAGAGGACGCCAACAAACCGTCACACCTGTTTGCGGTTCTTCGAATCGTGGCTAAAACAATCAGTTCTCACAAGTTGTCTGTTATTTCCTCTGCCTCCCAAATGTCAACTCTGTTCATCAATAATCCTGGTTTATAAGCACCCACACGCATCCGAATTAAACGGTTTAAGAAGCAAAATAAGTCCGCTGAGGGACAATGAAGGACATCTGACTGCACCCAGATCAGCTCTTTAAAACCCTCACAGCCGGATTCCTAACTTTCACTGTGAAAACTAATGTATCGCACGAGGAGTGTGTGAGTGCTGGAGGTGTTATTCTGCCCTTTGTGGAGGCTGCTCCATCCACCTCCATCCGCGGCCTTCCTCGCCAGGCGGCCCCACCCTGCCTCCGAGCTGCTGCTGCTGCTGCTGCTGCTGCTGCTGCTGCTGCTGCTGCCTCACACGCCCAGAGGAGCCGAGACCACCGTGTCCCGCAGTCTGCCTCCTCGCCACAAAACAACAACAACAACAACAACATCTCCGAGACAGCAGGGCCTCCATCCTCCATCCTCCTCCAGCGAGGTGCGGCCGATGGAGGAGGATGGAGGATGCAGGCAGACAGCTGACAGCAGCTGACAGGCTGC
>CAESWR010001100.1:429967-432509 GCA_903171835.1 Mullus surmuletus | reverse complement strand
ATCGCCTCCATCAGCGGTGTCCTGTGAGGGCGGGGGGGGGGGAGAGGTCAAAGGTCAGTGGTCAGCAGGACGAGTCAATGAGGAGAGAATCTGTGTTTCACGCAGAAGCTGAAGATCAGCGTAGAGCCGCAGCATGCAGAGCGAATCACCACAAAACACATCAGGCGCCGCCGATGCTGAGTCACACGCCAACGGCAGGCGGTCGGACGGTCAACAGTCAACTGGTCTGTGGTTGGTCGGTCAGTTGGATAGTTGGTCAGCAGTCAGTGGTTGGTAGGATAGTTCGTCAGTGGTTTGTTGGTTAGTCAGCAGTTAGTTGGTTGGCCAGTGGTCGGTCGGTCAGTCGGATAGTTGGTTGGTCAGCTGTTGGTTGGTTAGCCAGTGGTCGGTCGGTCAGTCGGATGGTTGGTTGGTCAGCTGTCGGTTGGTTAGCCAGTGGTTGGTTGGTCAGTCGGATGGTTGGATGGTTAGTCAGCAGTTGGAAGGTGAGTCGTTCAGTCGGTTGCCAGCTGTCAGTCGTCATTCTCATCACGTTTCTTCCAGCCGCCTCATGAGCTCCCAGAGGTTCCACTAATGTTGTTGGGGTGTGATGGACCAGTTCAAAGGTCAAACAACACCAGTTCAAAGGTCAATTCCACTAAACTGGTACCATCCCCTCAGGTCGTGTGACCCAGCCGGGAGTCCGACGAGGCTTTTAAATCCTCGCTGATGCTGAACTCGGGAACCTCCTCCAGCTTTATTCTTCTTCTGTGCTTTTCATCGAACGAGCTGATTGGACGAACGCGACTCATGCTGATCACAGGTTTTAGAAACATGCACCGGAAACCACAACACACCACAGCACAGAGAGTGAGAGGGGGGCGGAGCCAGCAGAGGGGGAGGAGCCACAAACAATCATCCAAAGAGTTGCTTGGAATGGTTACTGGCGAGGGGAGGAGGCGGCGCGGCGGCCCAGTAAGACCAGATCTCATTGGCTCACACCAACCACACCCACGCAGAGCCGGTGGTCATTACCCTGCAGCGCTTCCCGGGCCGGAGGTTCTGCTCTGTCCGAGATCCGGACCGATCCCGGCAGCTCGGACCGAGAGGCGGAGCCGTCCCGAGAACCTCGGCGCTCAGACGGCCCACAGACTCGCCGCCGCTACGCAAAGACCCGCAGCCGAGCCGGCGGAGCAGAACCCGAGCCGGTTCCGACCCGCCAATCAAACATCCTGATGAGCTGTGACTGTTTGTGTCGGCGCCGCTTTAGGCCGAGCTGACGGTGGAGCTGCTGCTTTATTTCATCACAGTCAATCATCTGATTCGTACCAGTTTAGTTTAAAGAATAAAGCCAAAAATAAAAATAAAAGTTCATACGATCGTTTGTTTGATCTTAAGATGGTCGTTGGCCTCGTTAATCACTGATCGTTAACTGATAATCATTCAATAGATCTCTAATACTCATTTATCTCAAACATCAGTACAATGAAAACTAACTAACAGAGTTTCAATTTCAGACGGAAATCTTGTTGAGGTTCAGACTCTATTTGGACCGACAGGGTTCTGCAGCTTCCTGCGGTGATCAGTGATCAATACGTGATCAATATGTGATCAATCTGAGGGACTAAAACCCCAGCGGGACGTCTGATGAAGGTGACGATGACATGCAACACAAACACTGTGGACACAGAGAGACACGTCAACATGGAGACACATGGACACACACACACACACACACCACAATGGGTCGATGCACTGATTGATTGGTTCGGACTGGGTTTATTGGGGGAAACGTGTGTGTTAGTGGGGGGGTGGGGGGGGACATGCAGCAGAAACCATGAAGAGAAATTATACAATATGACAACAACATGACAGAATCAAATCATAAATGACATGGGGGGGGTGGGGGGGTGGCAACACACACACACACACACACACACACACACAGGCGCACACACACTGACAAATGTGTG
Organism: Mullus surmuletus; assembly: GCA_903171835.1. NCBI lineage: Eukaryota > Metazoa > Chordata > Actinopteri > Syngnathiformes > Mullidae > Mullus > Mullus surmuletus. The sequence goes on along the minus strand of CAESWR010001100.1, from coordinate 430,557 downwards.
GAATGATGGTGAATAATGAGTGATGTCATGTACATGGTCACCGTGTGTGTGTGAGCACAGTCAAACTTTTTGACTTTGTAAACAGAAGTGGAGGATTTTCAAAATAAGACACAAAAAGGAAGTTGTGAATGAGAGTCTGAGAGAAAAAATAAGTCACTGAACGTCATCGGACCGACGAGACAAAAGCTAGAAAAAATGCTGAAAGAACGAAAAAGGCTGTAAAACCTCCCGAGTCACACAGGAATGGTTCCATGTTACATGGAGAGACAGGTGACGCAGTGTGTGTGCTATGTGTGTGTGTGTGTGTGTGTGATCGCGAGCACACACACACACATACACTGCAGAGGATGGGGGGTGGGGGGTGGGGGGGGTCATCATGATGCACATGATGACGATGATTCTGATTGGAGGAGGGGGATGGAAATGTAATGGTAGTGGAATGTTCTAGTAGACGCTCCTCACTGGGGGGGGGGGTCTCAGCTGGGCGATGTGGACGGGGGGGGGTTGGGGGGGGTCACATCACAGCTCTATTAAATGTCATTATTAATCAAATGTCTATGGAATATTATCAAAACTGTTGAGTGCTCTTT
>CAESWR010001100.1:392467-427467 GCA_903171835.1 Mullus surmuletus | reverse complement strand
TGTGTGTGTGTGTGTGTGTGTGTGTGTGTGAGCTCACCGCGGCTGCTCCTGGGCCTGGATGAGGCGGATCACGTCCTCCATCCACAGCATCAGGTCTCTCACCATGCTGAAGAAGCGGAACTTGTCTCCGGTTTCGAGCAGCTTCACCCTCCGGCCCTCTGCCGCCTCCAGCAGGTTCTTCCAGGCTTCCAGCACCTGACCACACACACACACACACACACAGCCATAAATGTTCAGAGAGCACTCATCTTCACACACATATCTGCTTCTGATCTATGGGCGTCGCTGCAGCTAGAGGGCGCCGCACCTCGCTGACAGAACATGGCTGCCGTCTCTGACCAGCAGCTCTTCAGTCCTTCACAATAAAAGTACTTGGAGCGACGTGAGCGGGTGTTAGCCTGCTGCTGGCTACGTCAGCTAGTCCGCACACACAGAGGAGATTAGTGCACAGATACTACCGTTAGCTCGCTACTAGCCATCGCTAACACAGCGCAGGACGACTAGACGGCCAACGGACGCATCATCAACGTCGGGAATACCCAGAATCCCTTCACATCGCCTGTAGAGGGGGCGTGGCCAGCTGCTCGGGGGGTCAGGGGGGGGTTTCCTCTCCTTCGCTTCCTGAGCGCCGCTCTGCACATGCATGACTTTGAAAATCAGCTGAGAAGCCGAAGCTGCTCGTCGTCAAACCTTCATCAGACGCTCGCTGACCTTCTGAGACGCATCACTTACAGTTTGATCGTGTTACTTCATTAAGGCACCCAAATTTCTGAAACGAAATCCGGAGACGTTTCACATAAAAATGGATTAAAAGCTATTAAAATTAAATGAAGAAACTGGGACAGTTACGCAACTGTGACAAGCGCGCTGTTCTTTTTCTTCTTCTCTAAAGGCGGCGTGCGACCCACTACCGTAATAACTGGTGTTCTAGTCTGTGCGCAACTTGTTCCCTCTCGCTTTCTGCTTCCTACCCGGCTACCGTAATAACTGTAGTCTGCGCGCAACCTGCTTGGTCACAGTAATAAATGTTGTTCTAGTCAGTACGCAATATTCTTTTTCTAAATCATCAAACGCTGAAATCTGGGACATTTTCAGGGACGTCTTTAAGCGGAGACAGGCCGTCTGAAACGGGGACAGTCCCTGGAAAACGGGGACGTCTGTAGAGGTCGAAGAGTGAGCTTCGGTTTTGGCAGGCCAGCTGTAGCAGGCTAGTTCAGTCTTTTCAGCCAGAGGAGGCAGCTCAAAGCTTCATGCTTTTTAAATGCTTGACATCTCCAATGGAACCACGAGATGGACGAGGACTTGGTGAGCGTTGGCCATCAGAAGTTCTATTATTCTTTTTAATCGAGTGGCGCGTGAGGTCCAAGGTCTCCCATCAAATCCCTCTCAGGAGCTCCTCAGAGTTTCCTCAGCAACAAGCACATGGACCACCTGGATGAAGATTCCTGACTCGCAAAGCGAATGAATCGGCCGGAGGTCTGCAGGCAGCTAACAAGCGGCTGAGGTGAAGCAGAAGCTCGTCGTCGCACCGTTTTGTCTGAGCAGCCAAAAATAATAAAACAAGCTTTGGAATATTGATCGAAAAAAAGCGTGACTGTAGGAGAATGTTTTTTTAAATATTTTCTTTTATGTACACCGACTGATCAGGATCAACCTGCATTTGCAAACGACTGGAAGCGTTTGTTTTAACCTCCTCTGCGGGCCGGGTGGGTGGAGCTTACCGCCGCATGCACTCACTCACCTCTTACAATCAGGGAAAGTTTCAGATTTATTCCTCGTGCGAAGCGTCCACCCACGCAGCTCTTCAGGTCAAAACAAACCCAAAAAGTGTTTGCAAACCACCGGCGACGACCGCTACAGGCTACCGCTAGGCTGCGCCGTGGAGACTAAAATGCCACTAGAGATTAATCGACATTTTAGTCGAGAGATTAAAGGAAAGTCAGCCAAACAGAACACTGATGCAAAGCCAATGTTTCTGGTAAACGGAGTCTCACCTCTCCCTTTCTCTTCTGGGCGGACAGGGAGGATATGCAGGGAAACGGGACATACAGGGAATGGTCAAAACACAAGGCCATCACACACACTCACAGCCTCACCAGTGGCACCAGTGGCACCAGTGGCACCAGCGTCTCAGGCGGCTAAAGTCACACGAGGTCCGACGAGGCCCGGGAGGATTTTCAGACGGCCGACTTTCTTCCTCGGCGAGATGAGACCTTACAGCTCTGACACCTAAAGCTCAAACTACCATCACTCCGAACCTTCTTCAGCCTGGAGGAGGTTGGGGGTCTACAGCCGCACCCCGAACTCTGCACTTCTTAGAGTGGGCCGCCTGCACGTACTTACTGCGAGTACTCGGCAGGCGGCACGCTTACCAGGAGTGTGAAAGACCCCTGAGTGTTCTTCGTCTTTTTTAATTCCGCACAGACTCGGAAAAACGAGGCAGGCCGACACAAGGTGTACATTTCCTGTCTTCAAAACAAAAGCATAACTGTCATTTAATAATGGTAAACGTTGGTCATGCCTGCGATTTCCCATTCAAATGGTCCTATTTTTCAACATCGGAACCACGAGTGTGTGACTCCGCTTTTAACATTTTTTTTTAAAGAAGTTATTCACGAATAAGGTCGTCTCTGTGGTTTCGTTCTGAGCTGGAAAATGTTTCAGACAGTAGAAGAGGAACATCTCTGCGGGGTTTGGGAGGCGGCTGCAGAGCCTCTTTCTTCCTGGTGGAGCTTCCTGTATTTTGACCATGCCCTGCAGGAGGCCACCAGGTCTCTCTGCTCTACAGTCGTCTCTAAGCGCCGTCTCAGCCTGACTGAGCGTCCACCGAAGCCTCATGTTGTGAACTGGAGGAACTGGAGGAACTGGTGCCCTGTTAGTGCAGCAGCAGTGCAGCATGCAGCGTTTGCCGCCGCCGGCCCCTGAGCTGTGGCTCCAGCTCAGCGCCAAATTAAACCAGCGCCACATAAATGACCAAAGCGCCGGCCGCTCCTCGGTCGGGCGTCACGCGAGCCGACGGATGCTCCCAGTAAAGCCGGCCCAGTTCTGATGGGGTTTGTGTGTCGGCGCCGAGGCTCACCTCTCCTTCTCGCTTCTGGATGTCGTCGGCTTTGTCTCCGGCGTAGGCCGACTGCAGACGCACGGCGTCCTCCTGCAGCTGCCGCACCTGCGGGGAGCAAAAAGTACCGCATTACATCGGCCTGCATCTCAAATCTCCAATATAAGCTCTCTGATACAAGCAGTCCATTCCACACTCCGCGCAGACGCTTCTATTCAGCTGTTATTTTGCACTTTAAAAGTATCATTTGTTTTTATTGGATTTAGGCTATTTTGAAGTTTGTTTTTTTTTTATATTGGAAATGCTTTGATCATTGAATATATTCAAACCAAGCTAAACTTTAAATAACATTCCAGCTAACCATGTTTGTGCGCTAAGATTACAAATGTTTGGTCAGTGCAATTATGCTAATGGCTCAAAGATATCAAACTAAAATGAATAGATATTTCTTTAAAGCCAAATGACTTACTGTTGCTTATATTACTGTAACACAAAGATTAGCAACATTCTATGACAAAGTGAGGGTTACAGGCTCAAACACGTTAGCGTTCTGCGTTTGATGGTTCTGAGGAGGTTCCTCTGCTCCTGTGGCGGCTCGGCCCTCAGCGTACCTGCGTCCCCAGAGCCTGGATGTCGTGCTCAAAGGTGGTGTGCATTCTCTGCAGCGTCTCCACCGTGTTCTGGTCGCGGCCGAGCTCCTCCGGCAGCTTCTTGTGCTTGTCCAGGATGCGGGTGAGGATCTCCTTGGCGTCGTGGTAGAACTTGTGGAGCTCGTAGGAGGCGGCGAGGATCTGGGTGCGCGTGTCGATGAGCTCCAGCAGGTCGGCCCAGGCCTCGTTCAGCCCGTCCTTCCACTCGGCGATGGTGGCGGCGTCGCCGTGGCCGCCGTTGATCAGCTCGTCAGCCAGCCGGTTGACGCCGTCCACGCGCTCCTGCCCGATGTTGCCGGTGTCGCGGGCAAACTCCCTGAAGCGCTCCTGCAGCATCTGAGGAGAGGAAGAGGAGGAGGGGGGGTTAGCGGCCGAGGAGGCGGGGCCTCAGAGTGTGGACGGGGTCATAAAACCCCAACAACGCCTCACGGGACTCAGTGGAGGAAAAGTCACTGCTGATGAAGCACACTGATGGTGAGGAGCTCATACAACTTCATGGAGAAAAACACCAACTAGCCCTTTAACCGTCTCTGGAGCAGATGGCCAGTGCACACTTTTAAATCTGTTGGTTATCTTTGTACGTGACGTCTGCCCGTCTTTCTGAGGAAGTCCTGTCTGATCCGGCTCTGCTCACCGTCACATGCTCGTAGTCCTGTCCCAGCTCGTGGGATCCGGCCACCACCTCGCGCTCGGCGATCCACTGCTCCAGGTCGTCCACCTCCCGGTTGAGCTGGAAGAGGCGGAAGCGCTCGTCCAGCTTCCCGCGCCGCTCCTCCGACAGGTCCTTCAGCCCGGCGTACAGCTTGTCCACCTGCGACTGACGCATCCCGATACGCTCGCTGGAGAAGCAGGAGGGCAGAAGGTTAGAACATCACCCAGGTCGCCGGCTTCACCCCGCCCCCAGACCTCCTCGTGCCCCCCCACCTGTCCGGGTGCTCGGCGGCCACCAGGCCCCGGCTGGTGCCGGACAGCTGGTGGACGGTGTCGGCGTAGTCCTCCACCGCCTGCTCCAGGATCTGGTGCTTCTTCAGCATGGCCACTGAGCTCTGCTCGTCCTGACAAACACAAACATCAGACGTTTCAGCGTTCATCAGTGCAGCTTCACCCAGCAGCTCCACCCAGCAGCTCCACCCAGCAGCTCCCGCTCCAATCTCAGGAGCTTCACCGTGAGCCGCCGCCGGCAGAGACGCGACGAGACAACCCACAAAGTGAGGAAGTGACAGGAGGGACTAAAACAAACGTGAAAGCGAGAGAGGAAGCGGCAGAGGGAGGTGGCAGCTGGCCGAGACCTTCTGACCTTCTTCTAACACTCTGAGTTTACCTGCTGACCGGGACCGTCTGTGGAGAAAAACCTCCTCCTGGAACACTGAGGATCTTTAATTACTGAAGGTTCTTTGATCCTTCAACACGACAGACACTGACGTCGACAACACAAGCAGCTTTCTGCTCAGGTTTCTGTTTCAGTCAGAGTGGAAAAAAAATCCATCTCAAAATTACCCCAAACTCTCCAACTAAATCACAGGCTGCGAGATCTGATGTTTTCACTTCTGTTTACTGAAGCTCCTGAAACGTTCCACCAAAAAAACAACCTCCACTTCATGAGAGCAGAGCGAGGTCACTTCCTGTTTGTGTGCCAACAACTGTTTGAGTGATTACTGACCACTTGTTTGATAAACCCTTAACAGTTCCTGGGGACGTTTTTTGACCATTTCGAGGGTCAAAAAACTAAAAAAAACTAAAAACTATCTGATATTTGATATGTTTCTTTCAGGCTGAAGCTGATTAACAAGACTGTCTCATTTAAGTTGGAAAAAATATTAAGTCTTTCTGAAGGAGACGATTTTTATCCGCAGGAACTAAATTCAATGTTGCTGCTAATCACTGATCCATATGAGGCTCTAATAATAATAACAACAACATTTAGTATTATTATTATTCTTAAAAGTGTAATTAAACCAAACTATGTACCAAGTAATTATTAAAGATAAACAATTTTAAGCAGGATAAAGATTAGCCCCTCATGCTAAAAGGATGCTAATGTTTACAAGTAAAGATTCTATTTGATTGTATCGGTGCAGTTCAATGCTAATGCTAAAGCTAACAATAGCCTGTTCATAGTATGATTATGAATAAAAAGATTGAGCCTATTAGCATGCTAACAAACTTTCATCTCATCCTACATTTATGTCATTTGTAACCACTAATGTAAAAAGGACTTCCTCTTCCTCCCCGTCCTGACCTCTGACCTCACCTTGGCCTTCTCCTCTGACATCATGTAGAGCTCCTGCTCGCTCATCCAGGCCTCGGCCTCGGCGGCGTCGAAGTAGTACTGCTGAGCCTCGTGCGCTTCGCTGAGGCGCGTGTGGCGCTTCTCCGTCTCCTTCCTGATCTGTTCCCATAGCGACTGCAGCTCCGACAGGCGCTGGCGGATGGGCTCGGCCGTGGGGTTTCCGTCCCGCAGCACGTGCTGGCTGCGCTCGAAAATGTCGTCGTAGCGCGGCTGGTGGCCCTGGATCTCCTTCTGAAGGGTCTGTGGGGGTCAGAGGTCACAGGAGGTCATCCATCATCCCTTTGATGTTCCTCAGCAAAAGTGAAGAAAACTGAGGAGCTCCAAGTACAGACGGTGTGTATTTGTATGCATCAGTGTGTACGTGTTCAGGCGAGTGTGTACTTGAATGGGCAAGTGTGTACTTGTTTGGACGAGTGTGTACCTGGTTCTTCTTGATGAGCAGCTGCACCGTCTGCAGGTTGTGTCCGTGGTCGGTCGAGGTGGCCAGAGGCATCCTCTCCTCCACCCACAACTACACACATACACACAGACACACACACACACACACACCATGTAAATTAACATGATACTGCATCACAACTTCCTCTACTTCAAATATATACAACATATATACATATACAACAGTTACTTCAGTTGGAGATGTTTCATTGGTGTTTTAGTGACCTGACACATCAGGACCAATAATGAAGCTCCTACAGCTGCTAACACGTACAGCTTCAGCAGATACTAATACTGCAGTTTATACTTCATATGGCTGGCAGTACCACGACATACAGTATTAGCGCTTTGTCTCAAATGGTCACTCTCACTCTCTGCCTCACAGCTTTCTCACTAGCTAAGCGAGGAGGCGGAGTCTGCACTCACAATCTCGTCCTCCACGTCCCTGTTGAACTGGTGGATCTCGCGCGAGGCCATCAGGATGTCGCGCCTCTTCTTCAGTGGTGCCTGGAGGGCCTGGAACTTCTTCTCCACGCCGATGCGCTGGCCGTCCACCTCCTCCGAGCCCTTCCCCTCCTGGCTGAGCACCTGCGACTGGCTCTGCAGCTCGTCCACCTCCTTCTGACGCACCTCCACCTGGCTCTCCAGCATCTGGGGGAGTCAGAGGTCACACAGCCATCACAAACACGGCTAACAAAAATAAACCAGACGGAAAAAAGAATGAAAGAAAAAAACGCAAAATAACCCTCTTAGACTTCTTTGGTGCTGCTAAAAATAGACCTCAAGGAAAGAGAGTGACAAATGAAAATGTCTAAAATAATACAAGAATAAAAAGTGTTAATCCTCTGCAGCAGCCGCACTCACGTGGCGTCACCACGGCGACCAAAACAACCAGAAAAAAGATTTATATCAGAGCACAGAGGAAGAGAAACCCAGAGGAGGAAGAGAGGATTAGTCTCTCTCTGTTTAACAGATCAAACACTCCGCTAATGATCTCCCTCCAACACTTCATCACACTCTCTCTCACTCACTCACTCACTCACACACTCACACACACACACACACACACACACACACACACACACACACTCACTCACTCACTCACTCAAACAGGAAATTACCGCGCAAATCTGATGAGAAGGAGTGACGATAAGAAAGCTTATATACTGAAAACATCATGACCAAAACTTCACACTATATCTGTGGACACACACACACACACACACACAGATGTGAGCACACACACGGCAAACCTGAAACCCATGAAATGAAAGATTACATAAGCATAGGGGGAGCAGCTCGAGTGTGTGTGCGCGTGTGTGTATGAGGAGTGTGTGTGTGCGTGTGTGTGTGTGTGTGTGCGAGGTGCTGACACTTTACGGATCTGAAAGCCATTAACTTTCCTTGAAATGACTGAATGAGCTTTAACACTCGCAGAAGAACTAAGACTAATTCCTCTGCGCTCGCTCAGGATCTGTGTGTGTTCGTGTCCTCGTGAGGAGCTGCAGAGAGGAGTGTGTGTGTGTGTGTGGGGGGGGCTGGAGGGCTCAAACTGCCACAAAAATCTGAGCTTAAGATGCACAAGCTGTGACCAGCAGGAGGCGTCGATATAAATAATGAAATGATAAGATATAACGTGAAGAAACAATAACTGACTGGAAAAAAACCTACCGGATCTTTATGTAACAGCAGCTCAACACACTGCAGCTGGTGTGTGTGTGTGTGTGTGTGTGTGTGTGTGTGTGTGTAGCTCTGAGCTGAGGAGGCTGATGGCTATTTTAGGATGGTTGCAGCAGAGGAGCTTTGCACCAGCTGCTTCAAAATAAAAGCACGGCGGTGCTTCATTGTGGCACTCACCAATGACTTGTCGTGTCATGCGGCCGTTGCTAAGCGACAAGCTAACGTGATGAATTTGTGCCGCTCGTCGTGCTCACCTGCTGCTTCTTCAGCAGGATGTTGACGGAGGTCAGGTCTTTGCCGTAGTCGTCGGACTGCAGCTGTCCGTCCAGGCCGGCCAGCCACTTGTCCAGGTCGGCGCAGCTCTGCGTGAAGAGCTCCGCCTTGTTGGCGTCGAACAGGCACTTGGCCTTGGTCTGCGTGGTGGACTCCAGATCCTCCCACATGCTCTTCAGCGCCGCCAGCTTCTCCTTCACCATGGCCTCCGTCTCCGGCTTCTCCGCCATCAGCGCCTGCCCGTCCTGAAACACACACACACACGCGCGCGGCGGTCACGCTCTGGAGAAGCTCCTGGAGAAGCTGAGGAACCTCCGAGCTCCATCTCACAATCACACACCTTCTCGATCTTGTCCAGCCACTCCTTGTTGGACTGCAGCTCGGCCATGAAGGCCTGGTGTTTGAGCCACTTGCTGTGCAGGTTCCGAGCCTCGTCATACGTCATGTCCTGAGCTGTCAGCATCTTCTCGTTGATCCACAGGGAGAGCTGAACACACACACACATACACACACACACACATTAGCTCCAATAACAAACATACAAACCCAGTGCAGACTCCAAGTGTGTGTTTGTTTTACCTCCTGACAGTCCTGTAGGAACTTCTGCAGGTCTCTGTTGTCCTTCAGCCTGGACAGCAGGTCGCTGGCAGCTGCTCGGTTCTTCTTGTGTCTGCAGGAGAAGAAGCACGTGAGTTTTTGAATTGGTTTTGTTTGTTTCAGCACACAGCCAACCGTCGAGCAGACTTGTCCTGGGTTACCTCTGGTCGATGGAGTCCACCTTCTCCTGGATTCGCTCCGTGTTGATGTTGCCGTCAGTGACCAGGCGCCGGCCCGTGTCCACCACGCCGCTGATCTTCTCCTCGTTGGCGTCCATGGTGGTCATGAAGTCCTCCTGCTTCTTGATGGCTGCCTCGGCGCCCTCCAGCGTGGTGGGCATCTCGGTGTGGGCCAGGACGTACTCCTGGTACACACACACACACACACACACAAACACATTATTTACTACATCAAAATATCAAATATCTAAAGACTCTCTCGAAAAATAACATAAAACAACTAAATAATAAAGTAAAAACAATTGTTGTACTTATGTAGCTGTGATGGTTGAGAGAAGCCCAGACTGCAGTAGCAGCCTTTGAGCACATGGTGGCAGCACCTGAGCATGTAAAGCTGAGGACCCTTTGAAGTTTAGAACCATCCAGAAGGATTGAAGCCTCTGTTTCTCCGTCACTCTGTGAGGTTGTGACTCTCAGTGTGAGTGTGTGTGTGTGTGTGTGAGCGCTGAGGGCGGTGATGTCACCTGGTTGTTGAGGAAGGCCTCGGCCTGCTTGGTGTCCCTGAGGAACAGCTGGTAGGAGTGCGACTGGGACAGCAGGTTCTGCCGGTTCTCCCACATCTTGTGCAGCTCGTTCCAGCCGGTGTCGAGCGCCTGCAGCCGCTGCCGCAGGAACATGTACTGCGCGTCCGTCTGGCCCTGCGTCACCATCTCGCCCATGTCGCGCATCTTCTGGTAGTCCTCCTCGTAGTTGCGGATCTCGTTCTTGATGCCCTCGTGCTGGGTCAGCAGCTTCTCGGCCTCGGCCAGCGTGTTGGGCATGTCCTCCGAGGCGATGGCCGTCTGTGTGCGCGACAGCCACGACTGGAAGTCGTCCAGCTCGCGCAGGAACTGCTGCAGCTTGCTGGCTTCGCCCAGCGACTCCTCGCGGTTCTTCATGGTGTCCTGAGGGACGCAAACACATTAGCTCGAGAGGTCAAAGTTCTGCGGAAACCACATGACCTTGCACTCCCATTTTAGCTCCTTGTTTTAACTAGGGGTGTCTCCATCTGATGCCGATATCGGTCCCATATCAGCAAAAAAAACGGGTATGGGAGGCGACATCAGCCTGCAGCTAATGTCGCCTCCCATTGACCTCGGGAGTCAGAGCTCGGAGTTAAGAACAACATCACACCAGAGTTATCGGCGTTCCAGTTACATGTATTTCTCCTACGGGGGTCGCGTTAACCGAATATTTTCCATCATTGACCGTAAAAAAAATAAAATAAAATGGTGACAGAAAAATCTGAAGGCCGTCTGTCATTTTGACAGATTGCGATTCACACCCCTGACCACTTGGTGGCGAGTGAGCATATTAGTTAGCTGTTGTCTGGTGTTGATAAAAGATGTGAAAAAACAGGGACTGATGCAGTGGAGGATGAAGGACAGACAAGTAATCAGGCCTCGGAAACTGAGCGAGCGAGCAAGCGGGAGCGAGGAGGTCGGGAGGAATATGTTATTATTAGCATTTTATAAATTAAAGTGACGGGGAAAATAGATTATGACAGGATTTTTATGACCTTGTCAGTGAAAATGAGCCGCATTGATATCGGTATCTGAAAATACTCAATGCTGCCATATCGGTATTGTTGAAGCAGCATGGGGAGCTCCTCGTGACGAACCTTCATCTCCTCCCAGACCCCGGTGATCTCGGCCAGGCGGCCCCTGATGCCCTCAGACTGCTCCGGGTGCTCTGAGGCCAGACGCTCCGCCTCCTTTCCCAGGTCGCCCAGCTTGTCCTCGATGGCAGCGAGGTCGCGCTCCATCCCGGTCAGCTTCCTCTGCAGCGCCATGACGCCGGCCAGGTCGTTGCCCAGCTCCTGGGTCGACTCGATCACCTTGGTCTTCTCCTTGATCCAGGACTTGGTCTCGTTGCACTCCAGGTGGTAGTTCTGGACGCCCAGAGCCGAGTTCAGGCTGTCCTTCTTCTGGTCCACCAGGTCTCTGAACTGGCTCCACCTGGACCGGAACACACACCGTCAACATCAGCACACAGGAACCACAACCAGAGGAACCAGAGGAACCAGAGGAACACACACACCTTTGAGCTGGGGCCGAGTGATACACCCATATCAAAAATACATCGATATCTTTTTAAATGAGATATGGAATGAGACCATATTGTTAATAACGATTATGGTCCCATACGCTATATTTATTAAAAAGGAGAAGAAAAGTTTTGGTCCAAGCTCTACTTCTGACTCCATCTATTGATTCATCAATAATCTATAATCCCGCTCTGATCACCTGGTGTTGAGTTTGTCCTGCTGGGTTTTGATCTCCTTCTCACTGGGATGTCCGCTGTGGATCAGTTGCCTGGCAACCTGGTTGACCACGGCGACCCGTGAGGCCTGGTTGTTCATCTCGGGCTCCAAACTCTCAAACCTGGACAGAAGAGGAGAGGTGTGTGTTACAGCTTCGTGTTTCGCTCCAAAACACACACACACACACACACACACACACACACACACACACACAGTAACCCAGGAATGACTGTGACCTTTGACCTCAAAAACCTCATGACTTCACAAGTCTCTGCCACTTTAGCAGGAATTGCCTCACAGCCTCCTGTGATCTTTCATTCGTGAGGCCCAACATGTGGTCCGAGGCCCCCAGCAGGGACGTTCGCAAACAAAATATCCTGGAAAGGGGGAAAAAACCTGGCTAATGACCTTTGACCTTCTAAATCTGACCACAATTGTGTGCAAATATGAAATGATAGTAGTTGGAGGAAGTTCACGGGACTGAAAACGTAGTTCAGAGGATCAGAGACCCTCGGAGCTGCAGAGTGGCCCCTCGCAAACACAGGCCACGTGTTGAGCAACGTCTGGGAAATCACCCGTCTGACTCTCTGTGGTCGGAGAGCAGAGGGAGAAACCAGCAGCTGTAAACCACACACACACACACACACACACACACACACACACACACACACACACACACACACACACACACACACACACACACACACACACACACACACACACACAGGTTCCCACAGCTTTTTAAAAACTTGTTTTACACACAAGTTTCTCAAATAAAAGCTGGTCTGGGGGGGCTCTCTGTGTGTCCGTGTGTGTGCGCGTGTGTAAAAAACAACAGCCAGTGAAACAAAGAAAATATGTTGGTGGTTTTCTGTCACTCTCAAGCTTCTCTGAACTTCTTTCCTTGTGGATACACACACACGACACACACACATGAGCTGCTTATGCAATCTTTCATTTCATGGGTTTCAGGCTTACTGTGTGTGTTAGTTCACATCTGTGTGTGTGTGTGTATAAACTCTAATGAACAAATCCCCCAGTCTGGGCCGTCACCAGCAGGTACCGCGCGCGCGCGTGTTTGTGTGTGTAGCAGCTGGGAGGAGGCGGCGTGGTGTCTCACCGGTGCTGCACCACCTCCAGGTCCTCCAGCTTCTCTGGGATCTCCATGCTGTTGAGCCACTGCTCCTTCTCGTCGATCCAGACCTCGCAGGCGTTGGCTTCGCTCAGCATCTTGTAGAGCGCCAGCGCGTCCTGCAGCGCCTGCTTCCTCAGACGCGTCAGCTCCGCCACCTCCTTGTAGCGCTCCTCGATGCCTGCCAGCCGGCTCTGCACCTCCTCCGAGTCGGCCTTCTCGGGCGGCAGCGTGCGCGACTGCTCGTGCAGCGCGTCGATGACGGGCCGGTAGCTGCCGATCTCCTCGGCCACGTCCTTGTGCTTCTTCACCAGCGCCTGCGTGGAGAACTCGTCGTGGCCGACGTCCACGCTGGACACGATCCGCAGCACGTCCAGCATCCATGTGTCGATGTCGTCGGCATCGGCCTGCGGCGGGAAAACACACACAAACACACGCTTTTTTATCCTCCTGAAGCTCACCTAGCTTTGATGTTTCGAGGTTATTTATGTTATTATACTATTCATATATTTACATTATTATACTTCTTTTACAAAAATAGCATTGGTAATTACTTATTTAGATATATTTTTCAATTTGTTTTCATTACTATTATTGTTGCCTTTGACTTTCTGATAATTGTAGTATTTATCTTTATTATTATCATTACGTTACTACTACTAACGCAAGCTTTCTAACCATCATCATTATTATCATAAATGAAAGGAAAGAGCCGATGAGGCCAAACGTCTCCACTAAACGCTTCTGCTCGCCGTCACATTAACACAAACGCACTTTTCCTGCAGGACTCGACTTTTTCCTCACATCTGTAAAACATCAGGGAAACCAAATCAAGGGCTCAGACACAAATATTCCTCTCAGGACAGAAGCCAGAAATATTCCCCCATTTCATATCTTGCTGCCTGAAAGTGGAGGCAATGTTTGATGTGGTGCGAGCAGCTCTCAGGTCTCACCTGGAACTGGTGCTGGTTGCAGGCTTCCTGCAGGCGAGCCTTCCTGACGGCAGACAGACGCTCCAGAGCCGCCCACTGCTCCTGCAACACACACACACACAATAAACAAAAGGGACAATCCCAGACCAATAAAGTGCTAGGAAGGCAGCTTGTGGGCAGGGCTTAGCGTACCTGGATGTCCTGGATGCGCTCTTTGATCTTATCGGCTCCAAAGTGGTTGTTGGCCACCAGCTCGTCTCCCTGCTTGATGGTTTGCTGCAGGTGAGCCGAGCGGCCGCTCATCTCGTCCTCGAAGGCTTTGTGTTGACTCAGCAGCCGCACGGCGCCCGTCAGGTCCTTCCCGTAGTCCTCCAACGACAAGATCTGCTCCTTCTCCCTGATCCAGCCCTCCTACACACACACACACACACACACACACACACACACAGTTAACAACTATCAGTTGACAATCCTCATAGGCCATGAGAATGAGAGCGACAAACAATGTGAGTGATACAAACAATCAGGGTGAGAATATGAATGAGCAACTAAATACAAAAAGACATTATGAACTTATTTATTGTCTGCTATATTTATTTGCGGGCTTTGTTTTTAAATTCATATTTTTAATCCCTTGTTTTAACTCATTTTTAATCTGTAAAGTGTCTTTGAGTAACATGAAAAGCACTATACAAATAAAATGCATTACTATTATTTTTATTAACATGAGTGACGATGAGATTCAGAACGTGAATGAAAAGGGAAACAGGAGCAAATGAGAGAAGGACAAAGATAATGCAGGGATGAGAACAAGTGGCAGAATGAATGAGAAAAAACGAGAATGAGAATGAAATGAGACAAAGAGTGACTGGGGAAGAGGAAGAGGAAGAGGATGAGGATGAGGAAGGCTCTGACCTCCTCTGCCATCTCCCAGAAGAACTTCCAGAGGCGGCGCGACTCCTCCAGCCGAGCTCTGCGCTCGGCCGCCAGCTGGCTGAGCTCCTGGTAGCAGAACTCCATGTGAGCGATGCGATCGCGGATGATCTGAGGGTCGCAGGGTTTGTAACCTGAGGAGGAAGAGGATGGAGATCAGGAGGAGGAGGAGGAGGGTGATGAAGATGCTGCTTCTGGCTCCGCCCCCCGTTCACCTTCCGTGTCGCCGGCGAACTTCTGCGCGTTGCTGTTGACGTTGCGGACGCGGTCGGCCTGGATGGCGATGTCGGCCTCCACCAGCGCGTGCTTCTGCAGCAGGTCCTCCACTCCCAGCAGGTGCTTTCCGTAGTCCTGGGAGAGCAGCAGCATCTGCAGGCCACAGGGGGCGACGGTGAGCACAGCACAGCATCGCCTCAGACTTCACACTCTACACGCCTGCTGAGCTGGACTGCTTCATTCCTGCATGCTTTCTCCCTCATGCTGGGAAGGACAATAAAAGTATCTATCTATCTATATCTATACCTATCTTATCTATCTCATCTATCTGTCTATACTATTCTATCTATCTGTTCTATCTATCTATACTATTCTATCTTATCTATCTGTTCTATCTATCTATACTATTCTATCTTATCTATCTGTTCTATCTATCTATCTATTTAGCTATACTATTCTATCCTTTCTATCTAATCTATCTGTCTATACTATTCTATCGAGCTATACTATTCTATTTTATCTATACCATCTATCTATATGTCCTATCTATCTATCTAATCCATCTATACTATTCTATCTATCTGTCCCATCTATTGATTGATCTTATCTATCTATCTATCTATCTTCTATCTGTCTTATCTATCTTATCCATCTATCTACATACGAACACACACAGATTTCTCTTGGAGAAGAAGAATAAATGACCATCCATCCATCCTAACAGCAAGTGAGAGGAGGAGGAGGAGGAGATGAGGGTCTGTGCCGTGCTGACCTTCATCTCGTCCATCCAGTCCATGATGTAGAGCATCTCCTGGAAGACCCTCTGCAGACCCAGGGTGAGCTCCAGCCGCAGCCGGCGAGCTTTCAGCAGCTCCAGCAGGTATTCCCACAGCCGGATCACGTTGTCCTTCCTGGCCGTGATGCGTTTGATGTCATGGTAACTCTCCGCCTCCAGCTCCTTCGCCACGGAAACCACCGCCTGCATCAGTGAGAGAGGAAGAGGAGGGTGAGCAGAGACGCCCCTACGATGTGCGTGCGTTTGGGCTGCGGCGGCGGCTGACCTGCACGCGTTCCTCGTAGGCGGCAATGTCCGTCTCAATGGCTTCGTGTTTCTTGGTGGCGGCTTCGACGGCCTGGAGGTCGAAGCCGAAGTTGTCCTGGAGGAGGAAGAAGAAGAAAAGGAGGAGTCAGACTTTAGACAGGGTTTCTGCAGGTATCGTCCGCAGTTACGGTTCCTCAGGCCACAACTTCTGCTGAAACTTTCCCCATTTTTCCGACATGTGCCAATATTCCCTCTGCAGCACGAGCTGCTTCACAGCACGTCGCCTTCCAAACATCAGCTGTTGTGACTTTGTGCGCCGGCCGTAAACAATAGCCAATTAAAGGGTTCCGCCTGTCAATCATAACACTATACGTACGATCAAAATTATTACGTTTTTTATGTAATCAAAATAAATCGTGAAAAACATTTTTCCCCCCATCAAGTGTATTTAATATTTGAATACCTCTGAACTTTGAATTTAATGCTTTTTAATGCCATTCAAGGCCTTAATTTTCACAAAATCTATTCAACGACTTGAATTGAATTTTTAATGGTCCTGTTCAAAGGATAGTGTACGGGAGGAGTGGGCGGTGCTTAGAGGTGTGTGGGCGTGTCCTGACCTGCGAGACGAGCCGCTGGTTCTCGCTGAGCCACGTCTCCCTCATGGCTGCCTTGCGGTCGAAGCGGCGTGCGAGCTGCTCCAGCTTCTCCTGGCGGATCAGCTCCGTCCTCAGGGCCAGCTCGCGCTCGTGCTCCGCCTTCTCCAGCCGCTCCCACGCCTGCAAGCAGCAGCACGGGGGTCAGCACGCACGCGCAGGGGGAGAGGCTGACTGGCTGATGATATCACAGCGGGGCGGGGTCTCACCTTGTTTATGTCGGAGATGAGTTTGCCCTCTCGAGGCGTGTAGACCTTCTGGTTGTTTGCTCTCATCTTACTCTGGATGGTGAAGAGGAGAACCTCCAGGTTTCCCTTTTCTGTGAACCTACACACACACACACACACACACACACACACATTAATTACACACCACTCTTCAGGGCTCCAGTGATGGAGGAGTGGAGATGAAGCGTCTGACTGTGATGTCACAGGTTCACTGATGTCAGTGTGATGTGTTTTACGAGCGTCTGCTTCCTCTTGGAGACATTTGGCTCCGATTTGTGTTCCGATTTCGACAGACTTTCCAAACTTGTAAACATACGTCGACTCGTTAATTTGTGGCTCAGAGTCGCTGCCGAGCGACGCCAAGTGTTTGTTCGTGTCATCGGCCCCAATAAACTTAAATCTGAGTCTCATTTCTTTTATTAGATGATTTCATGTTTAGACTTTGTAGTTATTGTCTTGCTGTGGGCGGAGCCACAACGCCTCCACTGAGACTTACTGAACAAAGCGAGCTGATCGTCTTATTGATGACTGTGGCTACATTTCCACTCAGTCCATATTGGGGTTAAGTCAAACATTGTGTTTAAGGCGTTTCCATGGTGATCAAATGGGTTATAGGTGTTTACGTGCGGTCGTGTTATTGCTGATATTCTGCTTAGAAGAGGTTTATTGACTGCATGGAGACGTAGCCTCACGGACGTGATGGATGTGATGGATGTGATGGACGTGATGGATGTGATGGACGTGATGGACGTGATGGATGTGATGGATGTGATGGATGTGATGGACGTGACGGACGTGACGGATGTGCGGCGCTGAGGTCACTGACTTGGGCGGCTTCTCCACAGTCCTGTAGGTGTTGAAGGCCTGCAGCTGCTGCTGGACGCCCACTAGCGAGTTGGCGAACTTCCTGTTGTTGAGGATGATGATGGTCTGCTCAATCCACTCCAGCAGGTCCGACGCCAGAGACTCGTACTTCTCGATCATCTTCTCCGTCTCGATGGCGTTGTCCAGCACCTGGAGGGAGGACGTCACATGTTTGATTTGAGGCTCAAAGTGAGGAGAAACGCGTCAACCGCCAGCTGCTCACCTTCCCGATCCTCTTGCCCTCCACCTTCAGCGCCTTCATCTTGGAGAAGTAGTGGTAGTAGGTGACCACGTAGGTGATGATGGACTTCTCATCAGGGTGATCCACGCTGATGTCTGCAGGAAACAAAGACAAGCGTGAGGAGGTCTCACTCCGAGGCCCTCACGGTGCCCGGCGGCTCCTCCTCCTCCTGCCCGCTCACCTTCTGGGTCCAGCAGCTTGGTGAGGCCCAGGTGCTGCTCGGCCAGGTTGAAGGCATTCTGCAGGTTGTAGTGAGCGTTTGACTTCTTCAGCTTGTCAAAGTCGATCAGGTCTGGTCTGCAGACGGGAGGCAAGCAGAGCAGTGGTTGGAATTCTGGCTGTAAAAAATGGTGACTCTTAAAGCCCGTGACCTGGAGAACGATCAACCTGCCGCCGTGCGCTTGTTTCTTCACTCAAGTCTTCAAATCCATGAGAAATCAAAACAAGCGGGTCAAGTGAGCTGCAAGTCAAACCCCGAGGGGCAGAATAGTCGGCGAGCCGTGGCAGTGTGTCGTTCCACGCAAAGAAAAAGACATTTGTTTCAGGAAATGAGGTAATTTTCTGCCGTTCAGCTGCGTGACCAGTCTGAATATGTTCTTTATTTAGACGTATGAAGAAATGTTTTTGACTCAGAATGTTGAAAACAGTCTGCTGACCAGTCAGCTGAGCTGGGAGACGTCGCCCGCAACGCCGATTTCCCAGACGTGCCCGTGGAGGAGTGAGAGCTGCGGTTATAAACTTCACAATGAACGTTCTGCTTCAGCAGCCAGAACCAGGGAGGAGACATCGGAGCTGCAGCTAGAGGGGCCCCGAGAATGTCAGCAGGGCGAGGAAACAAGAAAACCCTGGAAAACAGCAGCTGTAGATACACCAGCCGCTGTGAGGTGGGGAAGCGGCGGCCATGTTGGTCAGGGGGAGCAGCGTCGCCCTTCCTCACGTGTCAAGTTAAGTTAAAAGATACAAAATATTTTTTGTACTTTGTACTACAACTAAGAGACTGACACAAAAAGAGTCCTGCTCGTAACGACCCCCTGAGCAAGATGACTGCCCCAGAGGGAAGCATCTTGGTGTGTTTCGAGGACTTTTCTCCTCAGCTGTCTAGCACTGCAGTTCCCACCTGTGTTTGTGGATGAGGGCGTTGAAGGCCATGCCGTCTCTCCAGCTGGTGGAGAAGTTGTGGATGTTGACGTTGGGATACCTGGACAGGAAGTGGAAACCACCATCAGCCTTGACGTGAACACGAGAACAGGAAGTGGCAGCCTGTGAAATGTCATATGGCGTCTCACCCTGCAGTCTTCATCTGACACCACAGCAGCAGAGCATCTTTGGCTGACTTCTTCTCCTTGTTGTCCTCCGTCTCCACGCTGATGTCCTGGATCTGATCACACACACACACACACACACACGTCACAGCTGTTAAACTACAAATCCATTAATCACCTCAAATTTAGCTGCAGCACCTTTAAGTGAAAATATCAATTTTAACTGTAGGAAGTAAAATGTAACTAGAATGAAATTAAAACACCTCTATTTTAGATTCTCTGTGTCAAAACATCCAAATCTGATCACCAGGAGGGAAATAAAGAATAAAACATCCCATCAGACTCCGCAGAGAAGCTGTTGAATCTTCAGTTTGTGTTTATTTTCTTTTTAAAAATCTTCAAACACTCGAGTTGAAGCACCAGAGGGAGCAAAACAAACTGGAACCCCTTTGCTGGCTTGTTTTCCCCACAGGACCCGAACGCAGCGTTTGTAGCTTTAAATGCAGATCAAAGTGACGACAGCAGAGTTTTAATTCAAACAAACACACACAAGCAAAGCATGCATACATGTGTGATCCATCCACACTGAGCAGAGTGCATCCCTTTGATCTGGAGTACAAAGCCCACGCTTCCACACACACACACACACACACACGTCTGTACATGTTAAAGCCTCAGCTGGTGTAATATTCAAACACCCTCCAACATCTAAACACACAAACAAATACAAATTACCATTATTTTCCAACTGTAAACCGTGAGAACTGCACACACACACACATCAGCTGCTCGCTGCATCTCTCTGGACCCCCGGCTGCTCTGCAGGATCAGCTGATCTTTCAGACGCCCTCTGCTGGACTGCGGGGAAACTATGGCCGAGCGAACGTCTCAGCGCCTCGACGAGACAAAACGAGGTAAACATCTCACCTTCATCGGCCGACGTCCACCAGCTTCGCCCGACTCAAAAATAGCCAACATCGACACACACACACGCTCAAACACACTCACACTTGTGTTCTCCAGCTGCTGCCAATCTGTGCCTGTCTCCATTTCACAGATCCTCCACCGCAGGATTTAAACCCACTGTAAAGAGTTTTTTAATCCCCACAGATTATAAAAGCTAAATCCTTTCCACCCTTTTTCCCTCCAACTGTTCACTGGTGACGATGACATCATCACAATCACGGACACCACCATCATCTTCATCACCACCACCATCTTCATCACCACCATCATCAACATCATCTTTGTCAGAATCACCACCATTTTCACCATTATCACAATCACCACCACCATCACCACCATCAACCATCATCACCACCTTCATCATCACATTCACCACCACCATCATCACCACTATCTTCATCACCATCCTCACCATCTTCATCACCACCATCATCAACATCATCTTTGTCAGAAACACCACCATTTTCACCATTATCACAATCACCACCACCATCTTCATCACCACCATCAACCATCATCACCACATTCATCATTACATTCACCAACACCATCATCACCACTATCTTCATCATCATCATCACCATCTTCATCATCATCACCACCACTATCTTCATCACCATCATCACCATCACATTCACCACCATCATCATCACCCTCTACGGCCGTAGCACACACACCATAAGATGCAGTGTGTGTGTGTGTGTGTGGGTCTGACAGTAATTCCACTTTAAAATAATGGGGTGGAGCCAAAGAGTGACTGACAGCTGCTAATCTCCGTGACGACCGTTGTTGACCTGCTGACCTCACCTCCTCCCGATCGGCCTGATGGGGAGGAGGTGAGGCTCTGTGCGCCTGCTGACCTGGAAGCGGAGGATGATGGTCCAGATGAGGCCCAGCGTCAGGCGGTGGTTCCCGTCCACGATGTCGTGGGAGCCCATGTTCTCCAGGTGGACTCGCTGCTCCTTCAGGAACTGCAGGGCTTTGTCCACGTTCTCCAGGCAGTGGATCCGCATCCGGCCTTTGGTGGGTTTGGGCTGGAAGACAAGACAATGTTCAGACGACAGGGAGGCGAGGGGGCGAGGAGGTGAGGAGGTTGAACTCCGGTCCTCCATCCCAGCATGCCCTGCTGTCTGCTCTGGATCTACATCTGCCACCACTTTGTCTTTAAAAATGACAGTTGAAGATAAAAGGGGCCGAGTGGAAAAATGAGCTCTGATTTCTCTCCGTTTTACTGCCAGAAACTTTATGAGGAGTTTTTTTTCCTCGCCGGCTCTGTAGTGACATCACTTCCTGTCGAGGAGGCGGCCGGCGGATGATTACTGAGAAGAATCTGACAGTGATAATAAACAACTCGGATAAAATAAATATCTGCTGCTCGGCTACGCTACGCGCGGGACGGACGCCAACAATAACACGGCCGCCCGAGCGCTTCCTCCCGCAACCCCGAAGACGCTCAGTGATTCAGGAGCTGGACCTGGACCTGGACCAGATCCTGGACCTGGACCTGGACCTGGACCTGGACCAGATCCTGGACCTGGACCTGGACCTGGACCAGATCCTGGACCTGGACCTGGACCAGATCCTGGACCAGAGCGGCTGATGAACACAGACACAAATAAATGAATCAAATTTGTGAATAATGTGAATTAAAGCCTTTCTTTCAATCTTTCACACACACACAAGATTTTCTTGTCAATTAAAATCTCCTCAATTGAGTTTTTTGCCAATTTATTGTCCTTTTCACAATATTTCTATCTTTTTTGTTTCTTCTCAAGGATTTCCCTCCATTTCAGCCAGTGAAAACCTTCCTGAGTAAACCAGCCACGTCATGTCAGAAGGTCAAAAAGATAAAAATATTTAAAACAACAAAAAATGAACATTAAACTACCAGAAACAAAATTTCTCCCCAATAAAACAGAGCAAAGATCAGCTGTGTGTCTCTGTGTGTCTCTCTCTCTGTGTGTGTGTGTGTGTGTGTGTGTGTGTGTGTGTGTGTGTGTGTGTGTGTGTCTGTGAGTCTCCCACACAAACAGCCGCTCGCTCTCAGATTCTTCCTGCAGCGTCTGGAGGCGTTTTGGCTTCGGCTGAACTCTCAAACTTACTCAATGACTCCTTTCACAACCCCCCCCCCCCCCCTCCCCCCCTCCCTGGGGTGCCGCCCCCCCCCCCACTGTCGCTCTTCTTCATGTGATTTAGAGCTCAAACCCTTCGTGCCGGCTGAGACAAAGCGACGCAAAGCCAGGCTGCTTTCTGTCTCCGTGTGTGTTTGACAGCCGCTGAAAAGGCCGGAGGAGGAAGAGCTGCAGCCAAGAGGAAGAGTGTGTGTGTGTGTGTGTGTGTGCGTGTGTGGGGCGAAAAGGTCAGTGAAGCATCCGTCCGCAGACAGAGGGACGACTGAGACAGGAGAGTCCGACTGTGCTGCTGTCGCCATGGTGACATCGCCATGCTCAGAACTGCATCCCTGCATCCTCGGGGTCTCAGCAGGCCCCGCCCCCCAGCAGGCCCCGCCCCCCTGTCCTTCCTCTGCAGAGTCTGTCAGAGGCTGATTAGTTAAAAACACATCTGGGATTAATTTAAGGTTTGTTTGTTTTTTCACTCTTTAATCTGCGGCCAGATTAGGCTTCGCTCACAAAGCTCATCAGAATGATTCTTCTGTCTGTCGGGGACGGAGGGACGGCGAGGTGAGACGTGATTAGGGACACAAATTGGGTGAAAAAAATATGTTTTTAGAGAAAAGAGGATTTGCTTCTGTGCTTTGGTGTGTGTCTGTGTGTGTGTTTGTGTGTGTGTGAGGTGAGGCGTTTGGTTAATGATTAGCTGCCATTAAACGCAGCGTTTCCTTCTCAGAGATGCAAAACAAACAGATAAGAAGGCGTGAGAGCCGAGACGCCCGACACCTGCTCGCTCCCGTCGCCCTCAACTGGCGCTAACGTTTGAACGTTAAAAAAAAGGGGCATTTTCTCTGCAGTGAATCCTCAAACATCCTGGTTTTCTATCACATGAGAGACACAATTCATTAACGTCAGCGTTGCAGAGGCTCCTCCTTCAAAATAAAAGCCCACCCACCAGCCTCTCTCCTGACAGGACCTCCAGCAGCTTGATGAGCATGCGTCCGTCCCTCAGGTCCATGTACAGGTCGGTGATCCTGCAGGAGACTCTGGACAGGTGGGAGTTCACCCATTTGGTGAAGGTCTTCTTCTGCACCGCCTCACGCTCATCTGGACAACACACACACACACACACACACACACACACACACACACACACACACAAAGAGAGAGATGAGTAAAACTGTGGAGGAAAAGACTGTGATCAATCCTAGGGCCCTCAGTTTGACTTGTTTCAGTTGCCAACGCACACACACACGCACGCACGCGCACGCACGCGCACGCACGCATCAGAGGCCTGAGTCCCCACAGGTGCGTTTGGATGCGTTTCCTCCGTGATTGTTCCTGGAGAGAAAAAAGTGTGTGTGTTTGTATGGGAGTGGCTTCCTGTGTCTGACAAAGCAGACTAAATCTAATGCTCTGCTGTAAATATTCTCTCACACACACACGCACACGCACACACACACTGCGCCGCAGCCTGACAGCAGACACCTGCTGTCTGCAGCAAAACTGCAGTTTGTCTCAGTGCAGCCGTGAGCTGACGGAGGCAGATTGTCTGGTTGTCTCTGCATTTCTCTTCCAGTTTTGGACACTTTCACTGTAAAACACCAACCAATATTCTATAAAAAACATATACATTTGCAAATGTTTTTCCTTTCAAGAATGAGTTTCATGTCATGGATGAACTGAGAAAAAAGCCACGCACGAAGGTTGGACTCTCGGTTTGTCTCTGGTGGCAAAGTGAAGAAAGAGAAGCGCAAACAGAGAGTGTGTGTGTGTGTGTGTGTGTGTGTGTGTGTGTGTGTGTGTGTGTGTGTGTGTGTGTCCGCTGCAGCTCGGCCGATAAGCTCATAAACGCAAACATCCACGCTGACCTTCAGCGGCGGCGGCGGCTCGTCGGGACAAAGGCCTCAGTTTATCGCTCGGCACAAACGTCAGCCAGGATTTTTGATATCAAACTCACGGCTGGAAATGTGTGGACGGAGTCGGGATGTCTGACAGGAAGAGAGAGAGAGTGTGTGTGTGTGTAATTGAGTAAGACTCTTAATTTGAAGGTAGAGGCTCCTAAATCATCTCATTACGTTTATTTCACAGCTTCCCTCCAGCTGAGCAACAAACAAAACCAAAACCTGCTGCCTCCGACTTTTGGTTTTCATCCATTTCGAGCAGAAACAGGAGGCGAGTTCCTGCTTTGCGTGTGTTGCTGCCATGACAACGACAGACACTTGCTCAATTATACGTGATTTTACTGTCTGTGGGCGGAGCCTAAAGAGCATGTGGTCAAAAACTAACATCAAGATCAGAACTGAGGAAACACATCTGCTGCAAGTGGTGAGATTGATATCAGCCGTTATCTGCATTTGTATATGATGGTGTGTGTGTGTGTGTGTGTTATCCGTCTTGCTTTGGCCTGCTAGTTGTGTTAAGCCTTATCTCCATCTTCACGCTTCCTCCTGCGTTGTTCAGCACGCAAAGGAGAGTGTTCACTTCACGCCACAACGCCTGTGTGCGTGTGTGTGTGTGTGTGTGTGTCTGTCTGTGGGGGGGGGGGGTGATCAGTCAACTGGTCAGTTGTGACGTCTTCGCCCATTTTTTTTTTACACCGATTCTGCGATTAGACGCTTGTTTATACCGAATCAAATGAGGTAATCAGATGTCCAACTGGAAGACCTCAGAGCTGACACACACACAATTACACACACATACACACCCGCAATCGCAGTCACACACGCACACACACACACACTGTCTCAGAGGCCAGTCTGAAGGCGGAGACTTGGATGTGGTGTGAGGGTCAGTTTAGGGGAAGGAGGCGAGGGAGTGATTCTATCAACATGGGTCTCACGAACATGGAAGCTGAAATGTGTGTGTGTGTGTGTGTGTGTTTGGGCGGGTGTGAGTGTGTGTGGGGCTTCCCCTTCCTGTACTGAAAAGAAGCAGATGCTCGTCCCAGCAGGAAAACGTGTTTACAGGAAAACGGCTTGACGACACCGATGCAGCACGGACGTCCTTGATATGTGTGTGTGTGTGTGTGTGAGATGCAGCCCTGTGACGCTGTGCAGTCCGACTCCAGCAGGTGAAGAAGGTGGAGATGATGGAGGCGACCAGCGTGTGTCAGAGTGCTTTGTGTGTCTCTATGGTCACATGACCTGACAGTGAAGTGTAAAAGTCTTTAAACTGAAGAAAAAACGTATGGCTAAGCTTCATAAACACTTCTGCCCTGCTAATGCTAAGCTAACACACACACACACACACACACACACACACACACACAGCTAAGCAGAATTCAATGTCAATGGCTTCAATTACTGTTGCTGCATTTACAGATTCTGCTGAATCCACAGGAAGCCGCTCAGAGTGTGTGTGTGCGCCTGTGTATGCGAGAGGAGACAGTGATGTATTGATTGGGTATTCTTGTGGGTCAATGGCACACCCAGCCGGCCCTGCACACGCACACGCACACGCACACACACACACACACACACACACACACATAATTAGAGGGTGACCTTAACCTGAGCCTGAGGAGAGACACACACCATCCAGACATGGGTGTGGCCTGTTAGTCTCCATGGGGACGAGAAAAAAAAGAAAAGAATCAATATGCACACGCACACACACACAGAGGGGAGGAATGTGCAGGCTGAACATCATGTGAGGATGCTGCTATCACTGTGTGAATGTTGCACTCTCATAAATCCCCGCCACACACAGGCAACAATTGTAATGCATCATGGGAAGTCAAGGTCCCGATACGACAAGAATTCATAACACACAAACAAAAAGCCTGCAGGTCAGCACCCCCCCCCCCCAAACCGGCTGCACCAATCAGCATCCTTAGTTGCAGGATGAGGTGAAGGTCAGCGCTCAGGAGACGGGGACGGGGGTGCCTGAGAGGTCTGACTGAGGGCAAAATACCCCAGAGGAGCAGCAGACACAAAAAATGACGTTTCATTTCGCAAACGCACACACACATTTCCACAGCTGTTTTCCTATGGGGGCTCCTCCCTCCCTCACTCACTCACTCCCTCACTCCCTCACTCACTCACTCACTCTTCCTGTGGGCGTACCCTTCCCTAAAGTCACCCTAAAATGTAGTGTCCTGTGTGACTATATTTACATCCTCATAAAACACACACACAGACACACACACACACTTTGCGCTCCAAAATCAATCTTTCTTTAATCTATCATCATGCACTGTAGCACGACACCGCCACATCCATCAGGTGTGTGTGTGAGTGTGTGTCTCATTTTGAGGGTTCAGACTAGTTTAGGTAGGATTTAGACTGTCTCAGGTATCGGTCTGGGTTACACACACCCACACACACCCACACACACCCACACACACACATTCATAAATCCTTCGGTTTGAGGGTGAAGAGGTCGACGTCGGCTCAGAGCCCCCAGAAAACTAATGGAAGCTAACGGTCCCCTTTAGGCAACCTGTGTGTGTGTGTGTGTGTGCGTGTGCGTGTGCGTGTGCGTGTGGGTGGGGGATTTCAGGAGCTGTGTGTGAGTGTGTGTGTGTGTGTGTGTGTGTGTGTGTGAGCAGTCAGTTGTGTTTGGAGGGTGTCCTCCCTCTTACACTCATGACGGATGTTTGGATCCATGAGGGGAAAGTCCACCAAAAAATGACAACTTTTCTCTCCACCCAAAAAAAACATGATCAGAGTCTCAGAGGTGACAGAGATTTCAACAACAGGACGAAAAGTATCCACACGCCACAAATCTGAGCAAAACCAAACTACATAAAACCACGTGGAACACAAACTGGTCGCAGCGGCGGCTGTGTGTGTGTGTGTGTGTGTGTGTGTGTGTGTGTGTGTGTGTGTTATATGCCGTCTCCTGAACACGAGTGTCGGAGTGAGAGATGAGAAGGAGGCCAGACTGTGTGCACGTCAAACATCTGTTTCCACTAACACACACACACACCTCTGTTCAGTCTCCCATGTCTGTAGTATGTTTGCAAGTCTGAGCCATTCACGGTGAATTGCATGGAGCACGCACACGCGCACACGCACACACACACACACAGACAGACGATCATATAACCTTATCAAAATACACACTTCAACTTTTGCAATTCCTGGATTCCTACATTCCTGGTCTCCCACAGGAGAAGCTGAGAGGCCAAATATTACCCTCTGTGTGTGTGTGTGTGTGTGTGTGTGTGTGCGCGCATGCGTTTGCATTTCCTCAATGTTGAAATAAAGACACACACTTTTTCTTCTCTACTCTGAGTGAGCTGAGACTCCCCCCCCAAAAAATCAACTGCTTCAATAAAAAGTGACAAAGTTCCCGCAGGCCGACAGCAGGACACCGGCAGAGGCTGTCAGCCAATCACAGCACGCCATGGCCGCCTGGCCCGCCGCCGGCCAATCACGCTGCCCCCTGCTCACGTATGAAATGTGAGAACGGCCCAAATGAATGGGGGTGAATGGGTGGCTGTGTGTGTGTGTGTGTGTGTGTGTGTGTGTGTGTGTGTGTGTGTGTGTGTCAGTGTTTTCCCAGAGGAGAAAGTGAGCCAGGATTAGGAACAGAGGAGCATTGAGAGCCGTCTGCTGAGCACACTGACCGACTGATTATCAGCCCGTCGCTCTGACTGCTCCCACATGTCGCTCCGTCTGCTGCTGCCCGAGACTCGCTGCTCTCGGTTGCTCCGCCTCGACTGGGAGGAAATGCAACTTCTCGCACCGCAAACACGGCGTTCAAGCTGGACACAACTGGAGGGCAATCCGTCGGCAGGCCAGCCAACAACGCAACACAAAGTTGTTCCTGACACACCTCCTGACGTTGCTCGCCAACATGGCAACAAGTTGGCTTTCTATCTCTCTCTATCTCTATAAACATGATAGAAAAAGGGAGGATCAAGAGCGGAACCCTGAGGAACTCCGCAATGTTACCATTTGCAGGATAAGCAACTTTTTGACTTTGACTTTCTGACTTTGTTGCTTTAAAACATTTTTCTCCCTCTGATGGTTCTGGTCACTGGTTCGAATCCCTGCTGAGCTGAATTCCCAATAAGCCTGTTTTCATTTCTCACACACACTTCAGGGAAACACACATGCAGAGACGCCGAGGCCACGCCCACATCACACATTCCAGCTGCTGCAGGTCATTACAACCAGAGCCGAGATCCGATCACGTCTCTCTCACACAAATCACAGCGACGGCTCCGAGGGAAGAAGCCAAGCAAGCCTTCGTGCTCCGAGGAGGCTTTTCCTTCTGACGCGCGTTTGTGGCGCCCGCTGCCTTCACACACACACACACACTTCCTGCCAGCACATTCTCAACGCCCGGCTTTTCCGCCTCACAGTCGAGACCGAAGCCTCAGATGGTTTATCAGCTTATTGATCGGTATCAGGGCCGATCAGACCTGATGAACGTTCCTCCTGCTAAAGAGTCTGCTGCTTCAATCGGCCTCCACCAGCTGAGACGCTCACGTTAGCGCGCGGCGCCCGTTAGCGCGTGAAACAGCTGGTTCCTCTGGTGGTTTGAAAGGACAGTTCAGACAACGATGCATGGGGTCACCGGAGGTCATTTTCTTATTCCTCCGATTGATAAGATAGAAACTTGATGGTCTCGTCTCTAATCAGCTGATGAGTCAGATGTTCCTGAAGGAGAAGCTGCGGTGACGTGTGTGTGTGTGTGTGTGTGTGTGTGTGTGTGTGTGTGTGTGTGTCCCGGCGGATGGCTGGAATTCCTCCACGATGAGAGAATAAAACGACTGTGTGTGTGTGTGTGTGTGTGTGTGTCAGTGTCGTGCTAATGAAAGTGCCACAGTGACACACGCATCCATCAGCTGCTCTGGTATCACCGAGTTCATCTCAGCGTCTGACAGCCTCACATCTGCAGCCTCTTACACACACAGACACACAGACACACACAGACAGTTGGAGATGCGGTTGCTCAACTTCTGCTGGATTACGTAAACTTCTCCGCAGTGTTTGCTGATGTTTCCTCACTTTCAGACACAAACAGCAGCAGAAGCAGCAGCAGCGTCTCGGCCAATCAGCTGCTTCGGTTTACACATTATCCACTTTCCTTCACATCTGTGTTTCATCATCGATCGGCACACTGAAACTTTGCATTCTTTGTTAAAAAAACACACCTGGTTGATCAATGTCGTCCAATCCTGCCATCGATCATGTGAAAGGGATACTTGGGATTTTTTGACATGAAGTTGTAGAAGATCCTCAACATCTCACACCTTTTCCATCAGCTGGAGGAGGAACTCCTTCCGAGAATGTAAAAAAACAGCTGATGATGGTGAGCGTAGTGATACGAAGGGAAGGAAAATAGTGCCGGCTGATTGCGAGGTCGGACTTTTTCACAGCCAAGAATTGTTGATGCAAATGTATGACTCTTTTGAAGGCATGTTGTTTTTTATCACGGGACGCAGTGGAGGAAAAGTCACTGCTGATGAAGCTCACTGATGGTGAGGAGCTCATACACCTTCATGGAGAAAAACACCAACTAGCCCTTTAACAAATCACGGTTTGGGAGCCGTCAGTTACCGACAACAAACGTCGGCTTGAAACATTTGGCTTCCCGACTCACCTGACGAGACTAACTGCTGTTTATTCTTGAGCTGCTTGAATTAAGAGCATTAATTAAATGATAAAGAGAAATGTAATATTTTAATTAAAACTTATAAAAGGTCAGTCGGGGACGGAGTGTTTTTGTCAGCGGATGTTCCAGGGAAAATAAATGAAAACAACTTCAAACACACACACACACACACACACACACACACACACACACACTACATCATGTTTTTGTGTATTTTTAGCTCACACGTTCTGATGTCTCCTTCTCCCTCTCTGGGCTGAGCTAAGCCCCGCCCCCTCGCTGCTGCTGCTGTGAGCATGCTCAGCAGAGCAACGCCATCAAAGAGCTCTTTCATCCCGCAAAATCGGCGTGTGGAAACGAGACAACGTGATAAAACACACACATCCGCTCAGAGTGGTTTCCCTATTCTTCCTCAGACTGACACACACACACACACACACACACTCACTCACTCACTCACTCACTCACTCACTCACTCACTCACTCACTCACTCACTCACTCACACACTCACACACTCACACACTCACACACTCACACACTCACACACTCACACACTCACTCACTCACTCACTCACTCACTCACTCACTCACTCACTCACTCACTCACTCACTCACTCACTCCTTCCTCCTTCCTCTAACACTTACTCACGTCACCTTGGTCTCAGACGCTCAACAATCACACCATTCTCCGCCCCTGCGGCTCCGCAACTGACACCGCCGACTGCACCTCTGAACCGTTTCCAAAACGACTTCATCAGGGTAAATATACGCCGAGAGAGGAGAACAAAAATATACCCAAATACTGCACGCTGTCCTGAAGCTGCGGCGCCGGAGCTGCGGAGTGACGCCCGGCGTTTGTCGCGTTCCCGTAACGAGCGCAGCTTTACGGCCCGATAACGATGAGAAATAACAGCAACAAACCTCAGCATCTCAGAGTTACTTCACTGACAGGATCAACAACTCTGGCTACGTTTCCATGCACTCAATAATCCTTTTCTAAGCAGAATGTTAGCAATAATCTGGTTGTGCCATGAAAACACAGGTAACCCATTTGTGTAAGCGGAATTCGCTCATAATGGAATCTTCCCCCTGGTTCCTCCTTCTCTAAGGTGAATAATTTGATGATGTCTCCTCCTATCAGGATCTCCCCATCAGAATTAGTGTTGTGTTCATGTTCTATCAGCAAGGAATCTTGGTCTTTGGAGTGCAGGAACTCCTTGTAAACATGGCAAACAAAGGCGAGAGGAAACCAATCACTTCATCAGTGTGATGAAAGACACAAACATCCTGGCATTTAGAGACGCTAGAAAGTAGCGGGATAGAAGATCCACAAAAAGGGGAACACAAAGTTTTGCCAAGCAGGGTTTGTAGCAGACCTTCTCCGTGCGTGGCTGCTTTGATCGCCATATCACCATTGATTACAATCACCGTGGAGACGGGAACTGCCCTGTTTGATCACCATGGAAACGCCTTATTCACAATGTCTCACTAACACAATATGGACCTTAACCCCAACATGGACTGAGTGGAAACATAGCCAGAGTGAGAGCTCAATGAAGACTCCAACAGAGGACGATTAAAAATATTGTTTTTGGTGACTGAAGTTTTTCACTTCAGTTTGTCGCAGGTTTACGAGCTCAGATGTTTCATGTGTCATGTTTGACAGCAGAATTCCCAGAGAAAAGCCTTTGTGCTTAGCTCAAATATTCCCACGTTCAGCCCGGACGGAGCTTCACCCGCCAATCACAGCTGCTCCTCTTCTTCGTTGGTGTGCGTGAGTGTTAACGGGGAAGACGCGGCGCGAAGACGAGCCTTTTGTCTGAGTACCATCGGGATGAGACGGCGGCAGCGTTCCTTTAATTTCACTAAGAGGATGGGGGGGGTGATGTGTGTGTGGGGCGACGGGGGGGCAATGACAGACGCCCTGCTGAAGCTCATGAAACATGGATGAGGTGAAGGAGAAGAAGAAACACGAGAAGAGGAGGAGGATGCAGACTCATACTGATAAACACACAATGTGGCTCCCATGTTTTCATGCATCCCAGATCATGTTGTGCACACACACACACACACACACACACACACACACACACACACACACACACACACACACACACACACACACACACACACACACACACACACACACACACACACACACACACACACACACACACACCCCTCCCCTGCATTAATCCTCACACACACTCGGGGGCTGCTCGGGGACTCCCAAATCAGCCTGCTGACCTCTGATTGGCTGCCAGCAGAACAACAAAGCAGGAGAGGGGGATGATGGGAGCATGGAGGCATGATGGTAGTGTGTTTCTGTGTGTGTGTGTCTGTCTTTGTGCATCCATGTGATTCGATCTAGCAGGGGGCGGGGCTAATGTGACTTAACGCTCAGTGAATGAATGATTTATCAGCATTTTATGGAGGTTCCTGTCTCTCTCCCTCTCCCTCACACACATTATTCAGACGATGAAAGAATTACAGGGAGCAGCTGGACTCGCACCATCAGCTGATGATTTACTATTGTGGGTTCATGTTTGTTTACATCAAATACTCATTTTGTTTCTGACTGATCATCAATCTGTCAGATCGATTATTGTATTGATGTTTATGTTCAACAACTTTTACAGCGGTTTAATATTTAACATTTAAGCATCAATTCAGCTTTAACCAGCCTGTCAGAGTCTGATGAAAACCTCCCATGAGCCCTTGCAGCGGGTAAACATGGCGGCTTCTTCCCACATAATCACACCATGTGCACTCTGCTGCTACACACACACACACACACACACAGGGTTATTTACGTATCTGCGGGACGCCTAATAACCCACCGCGGCTCCCAGGGACCATCAGGACCACCAGGACCATCAGGACCATCAGGGTCTCGTTAACTATGACGGAGCAGCTGAAACAACTTCAACACCGCTGAGATCTTCAAAGATGCCACCAAGCAGCAAATGTTTGGAAGCTTCGTCACAACACTGAGCAGCGACGCCCTGGACCGAAAGACGTTGCACATCAAACCTCTGACCGCTTGATTGGCGTCTGGTATCTCAAGCAGCCTGTGAGTGCGTTTGGTTGCAGGTGCAGACGCGCAATCCGACGCCCAGATCATCTCACACCTGCTGCTGGAGGACGTTTCCAATGACCGGCCAGGATCTGATCTCACCTCCATTAGTACATTAGTCAGGAGAAACTGACCAGCAGGTTCTCAAGGTTAGGTCTGATGCTTGAGGAGGTCCTTCAATGTTCCCCGACCATGGATCAGACTTTGGTAGACATCATCCGGTCCGCGGCCGGACGGAGACCTCAGAGGGTCCAAACACTCAAAGTCCAGATCCTTGGATCCATGGATGTGACCAGACTCACTCTCCAGCTGCAGAGAGGAGGTCAGAATCTGGAGGTCGACTCAAGAACTCGACACCAAGTAGAAGCACGTTGATCAGCTGAGCATCGACCGGCTCGTGACAAAGTCTGGATCTGTGGGAGAATATATTTAGTCCTTTATGACTCAACGAGGCAGAATTTGTGACTTTGTTCTTTGCTGCCAAGCTAAAGTTACACCTTCTTGCGAGCCATCCGGAATCAGCTTCAAGAAGATCTGAGGTCTATATTGGCAGTCTGAGAGCCAAAAAGCTGCTTCTGGTCGATGAGCGGCTCCATTAACCTGCTGCTAAATTCGGCCCGTGACACAAGTTTCTCCATGAGGGGACTTTGAATGTTTGATCGATGCTGGTGAGTCTTTGAGAAGGTCTTTGGGTCCACTGGGAAACCACCTTAATGAGGCTTTACCGTCAGACACGATCGGCCAAACCTTCTCGAGTTTAGGACAGATGACTTCACGGAGTATCAGTTTGGTTTATTCCACGTCAGTCCAGCGCAAGAGATTTAGTTCAACCCACAAGAGTTCCTTAAAAAACTTTCTCCATCGTCCCTCACGACAAAAAACGTCCCCTCCCCAAAAACTGCTGTAAAAATAACTTTTTTCCACTTTAAAGGAGTCAATCTTTTTAATCAAGTTCAGCCTGAAATATAGATATATTTTAACCCTCTAAAAGGCAGTTTGTTTACTCCACACTACTTTTAAGGGGAAAAAACAATATAAAACCTCAAATAATTTCCATTTAATTCAATTCAAGGAGGATTTAATGATTGTTATTATTAGAGCCTCAGATGATCAATGATTGGCAGCAACACAGAATTGAGACATTCAGCGAGCCTGCTGTAAAAATATCATATTAACATTCCAACGCCTCTAAATGACTTGTCTTGTTAATCAGCTTCAGCCTTAAAAGATAAATATCAAACATTAAATACATTTATGGATTTCGACCATCGATATGGTCAAAATCCATCCTCAGGACCTCTTAATGGTGAAAGTGTAGAATCACGACCAGCTGTTCTGATGGCGTTACGCGGCCGTGCGTCACACACTCTGAGCGCCCGCGGTGGCGTCGCACAACTCGCCGTCCGCCAATAAAACAAGAAACATGGGCGAGTGGAAATGTCTCAGGAGGCCGACGCCCAGCTGACGGACGCCATGACAAACCCGGTGGATCGCAGCTGTGTGAGACAATCCGGGCGTGGACGCCGGAACGCGCCAAGGCATCCACTACCCAGAATCCCCAGCAGCTGAGCGGCCTCTCCCGCAGGGCGGAGCCTGCTGAGATAAGGCAGGTCTGCTGACTCACACACTCGGACCCTCGCTGACTCCACAGCAGCCTCGGCGCCGCGAATGGGTTACATCAAACAGCAAAACTGATAATCGATCGGTTTGCTGTTCCGGCTTCTCCGTCCCGATCCATCGATCGCTGCTGTAGAAGCTGCTGCTGCAGCTCGGACCGTTAGTCAGAGGTGCTGCAGGTCGGAGCTCAAACCTCCGGCTCGCTGCCTTCAGGAGGCCGCAGACACAGACACAGACACACACACACACACACAGGGAGGAAGCAGCACCACAAGACCAGCGAGTTGAAGGCAGATCAGGGGGAGCAAACCCTCCATGAGGACGATCGGCTTCACTTCCGTCTCAGTCGGATTGTTTCCCTGAACGTTGATGAAATACTCATAATCTCAGCATGGCACTTCTGGAATTAAAACTTTTCCAGGTATATTTGATTCTCCATTTTTTCCTCATCAACTGGGAACTTTTCTCATTCAACATCTCTGTTTCCAGCATGTTCCAGCATGTCAGCACAGTTCGTCCCGGCCCAGTAAGACTCCTCCGCTTTGTTCTTCACTGGAAGCATCGACTCTCACTGCTCCGGCTCTTCCAGAGGAGCTTCTCCTCACACTGACTGACGGGCGTCACGATAGCCAATATCGGTTCGATATCAGCAAAAATTAGAGCATCAGATGATATCAGCCTGCAT
>CAESWR010001100.1:388214-392104 GCA_903171835.1 Mullus surmuletus | reverse complement strand
CATCGACTCTCACTGCTCCGGCTCTTCCAGAGGAGCTTCTCCTCACACTGACTGACGGGCGTCACGATAGCCAATATCAGCCTGCATCTAAAAGCTCCGATACAAGCCGACCATTACAGACTCCAGCACTTAGTAGTAGAATGTGTTTATGTTTAAGTTAAGGTAGTGGTTATTTCACACTTTAAAATTGTAATATTATATTGAGGTTATTTTCAGGGTCTTCGAATTTACTTTTTATTTATTTTAGTCAATTGTAGAATATTCTTCTGTTTAAGGTTCAAATGTATGTGAGTCATTGGTTAATAATCAATGGGTCAGTTTTCCTCATAGCAACTGTTGCTGACTATTGTTCTCTGTTTGAGTAATATCACTTGATCAAGACTTTTTTAACATTCCAGACTACAAAATAAGTCATAAAAGTATGTGTGATTCCTGCTGATATTGGTATCAGCTGCAATATCGGTATCGTATCGGACGTGAAAAAGTTGTATCGGACCCCCCGCCCCCCCCCTCCTCTGCCTCCTACCTTGCAGCTGTTTGAACCTCCCCTCCAGCTGGTTGTAGTTGAAGGCTGCCTGGCCCGAGAAGCCGGGGCCGGGGCTGGACCCCCGGATGGGGCTGAGGTTGGGGCTGGGCCCCCGGCCGGGGCTGGCGCCGTGCGAGGGGCCCGGGCCCCCCGAGGACGGGGACGGGGTCAGGGGGCCGGCGTAGTCCGAGGTAGGCGAGAGCGGGCCGGGCGAGAGGGGGCCGGGGAGACCGCCGCTGCTGGCGCTTTGGAGCTCCATGAGGAAGGTTCAGCAGAGAGCAGACGGCATGGAGGAGACAGCAGAGAGCAGGGGGGGGGGGGGCAACACTCAACAGCTGAGAGGGATGTGCGGGGGTCCGCTGGAGCTTCACGTCCTCACACACACTCAGCTGCTTCCAGTTACAGAAAAACC
The DNA here is from genome assembly GCA_903171835.1 of Mullus surmuletus. NCBI lineage: Eukaryota > Metazoa > Chordata > Actinopteri > Syngnathiformes > Mullidae > Mullus > Mullus surmuletus. The sequence continues at coordinate 391,166 of CAESWR010001100.1, read as the reverse complement.
CTGAGAGAAAGCAGCTTCCAGTCCACAAATAATCCCAGAATCCTTCGAGAGCAGAAGTCGGGCAGCGATGGAAAGACACTGGAGGTGAACGACACCCTCTGTGTGTGTGTGTGTGTGTGTGTGTGTGTGTGCGGAGTGTGTGTGTCGGGAGGAATCGCTGGCTCAGCAGACGCTCGGCGCTGAGGGCGGCTGAGGCATCACGCTGCTGCTCTCTCTCCACGCGTCCATCTGTGTGGCGTTTTGCTCACTCACACCCTCAGCTTCAGCGGCCGCGGCGGTGCTGGGAGAGGAGGAGAGGAGGAGGAGGGCGAGCCGGAGGGATGGAGGGAGGTAGAGAATGTGGCGCGTGGGTTTGTCCTCCTCCGAGCAGCAGCAGCAGCTCACACACACTGAAAACACCTCCAGAGCAGAGCGAGGCGAGGGGGGGGAGGGGCCGCAGTGGGAGCGGCTTCTTCTGCCAGCAGCCAATCACAGCGCAGTGATGTCATCGGCTAGTTAGCATGAGAGACGGAGTGGGCGGGGACGAGAGAGAAATGCAAACACAGAGTGTGTGTGTGTGTGTGTGTGTGTGTGTGTGTGTGTGTGTTCACTCTGGAGAAGAAGTCAGACTGAGGGGAACAATTTGTTTTGAACTAAATTAAAAATGCACAGATTTGCTTCATTATCTTTTGCTTGTTTGCCCAAAAATGGATGTTTTTCATCCTCATATCGTAGTATATTTTTTTTGTACGGCTCTGGATCGCATAGTCAAAGACGCCGACAATAATCCAAGACTCGTCAGAATATTGTGAGGATATTTCTCATATTACACATATTTACACGTTTTTTTGCTATAAAAAACCCAAAACAAAACCCATTTTATTTTGTTTTTTCAATCTTATCAATTTCTTATTTCTGCAATTCCTCTGTTGTTCTTCTGTCTATTAATTGCTCTTCATATGTGTATGTGCTCTTGGGGCACTGCAATTTCCCCACTGTCTCTATTCTATTCTAAAAAGTTCTTGTCTTAGAAAAAATGATTTTAAACTGTAAAACGTGGCAACATCTCGACATAAAATGTCTCCTTCCCATTTGTGTTCAGACGATGAAACAATTCTGAAACAATTGTTCTGCTCATGTGATTTTTCCTCACATTCACGGGCGGCGCTCCGAGCCCGCGAGTCCCCACGACGACCAACACACAGGAATCAACACAAGCAGCATCCTGTGAAAACCCTCCTTCTACTTTATCGACTTCATCAGGACGCGGCGCTGAGAGGAAGCAGGGCGGCGGGAGAGCTCTTCCTCGGAGCAGACGTCCAAACATCCTGAGACGAGCTGAGGGCTAATAATAGTGTGTGTGTGTGTGTGTGTGTGTGTGTGTGTGGATGCGCTTCCTGTCCGAATGCCACCAGCACTTCCTGTTGTATCCTGCTGTCCATCAACAGCACACACTTACAGTCTCTCACACACACAGAAAAAGCTGGAGAAAGTCAGAAAGCGAGCGAAGGCGCGAGGAAGCGTCGTCGGCACTTCCTCCTCCGAGAAGAAACAAGGTGGCGAAAGGTCAGAGGTCACGACACTGAGACAATACGTGGAACAAATAACAGCACGACCCCGAAATAACTGAGGACCGAAACACTCCCAATAGCATGAAAAACACATCAGGTCAGGCCACACACACACACACACACACACACACACACACACACACACACACACACAAAACAGCAGAGTTTCTTCTTCCCTTGTTCACTTCGATTCACTTCCTGTAGTCGATCCACTTCCTGTATGAAACCTTTAACCTCTCAACTGGAACGACATCGACCCCACCCAGACTTTGTTGAAGGTTTGCTCACACACACGCACACTGGTGCATGATGGGAGATCATACGCAGATAAAAGTAGGGTAAAGGTCACAACACACACGGCAGACTTTACACTTTTGATAAATGCAGCTTTATGACTCGGCATCTGCAGCGGAGCTCAAACCTCGATCGATCGAGGGAAAGACAAACATGTTTGACTCTGCAGGTAACCAACCGGAACATCACAGGGAGGCCAGAGGTCAGGGGTCAGAGGCCGCAGCAAACAGCCAACAGATGGAGCGAGCGAGCGAGCGCCTCTGTGAGCAGCGAGCGACCGCACGTTCGCCGCCGCCGCCGCCGGCTCGCTGCCCACATGCTGAGCGTCACGCCGCGTTTCCGCCCGTCAGCTGGTTTCCTCGTGGCTCGCAGCCTCGGGGGGTGGGGGGCAACACACACACATACACACACACACACACACACACACAGTTAATCTCCTCTGTCTGAATCTGGGACCGATATATAAATGCATACCAGAGAAAAACTACATCGGTCTCTGTGAACGTGGCTCAAACTGCAGGACGCCGCCCCGCCGCCCCCTGCTGGCTGGCTGTGGTACTGCTGTACTCGTTAGCATCTCGGGCAGACAACATGTGTCGGGGTGTCCCGAGTCAACTTTTTCCCTTCCAATACGATACCAATTTTGCAGCCTTGAGTATTGGCCGATACCGATATCAGTATCAGCAGGATTCATCCACACTTTTATGACTTATTTAGTAGTGTGGAATGTTAGAAAAGGCTTGATCAAGTGATATTACTCAAACAGAGAACAATAGTCAGCAACAGGAGCTATGAGAAAAACTGACCCATTGATTATTAACCAATGACTCACATACATTTGAACCTTAAACAGAAGAATATTCTACAACTGAATCAAGTAGATAAAAAACAAGTTGGAAGATCCTGAAAAATAACCTCAATAAATCCAATGAAAATAAATTATACTGTTTAAAAAGAGTCTGGAATGGGCTGCTTGTATCTGAGATTTTAGATATAGTCCAATGCTCTTTTTTCTTTTTGTTGCCCATCGGACCAATATCTGCTATCAATATCGGATCAGGACGCCCCTCGACCTGTGTTTGCCTCTAATGTGACTGTTTTTTTTTAA